>JAEMWC010001641.1:57500-67500 GCA_016490735.1 Pachyseris speciosa
TGATAACAGATAAATCGCATTAGCACTCCATGGACAACTACAGTCAGGCAGAGGTGTTGTTTATGTTGTAACAGTGTTGTAAAGTAAATCGGCTGTTTGACTACCAAGTAAATTACAATGATTGATGAAATTGACATGTCACAGGCACTTTGCTTTTCTTAATTTAGCACGAATGGCCGTATTAACGGGGTGAAATTATAAAGGATTCTACTGTTTGGGATTTTCAAATGTGGCCGGCGGCCACGGGTGACCGCATTAAGGTCTTTTTTAAAAGAAAATGTATGACCGTTTTTCCGGGACAAAAAAAAATTGGCCGTAATAACGAGGTGACCGTATTACCGAGGTGGCCGTAAGGCGGGGTTCCACTGTGAGTAAGTAAGTAAAACTTTATTTAAACAGGGTAGCCCATTCAGCTCAAAGGCTGGTATCCATAGGGGCCCTGTATAAATAACATCAGGTAAAAAAAATATATAATTTATGTGCATAGATTAAAACTTTGTCCTCTCAGGACTGAACCCAACTACCGGGTTGTGCTTCTTCTCGTCTTATTAATTACTAGCCTGCGTAACTGGTGATGTTGTAGGCGCAAGGGAGTAAAGAGCCGCTAAAATCGACAGGCGAAGCCACGAGGAGAATTGAGAATGGTTGTAGCGGTTTCGCCGCTCGCTTTCAACGGCTCCGCCGCCACCTCCGCGCGCCTACAAAACCGCCAGCTAAGCAGGCTAATTAAGTACCCCTCCAGTCATCAGAACCGGCTTGCGAATTTTACGAATTTTGGGAAATTTACGAAAAATCACAACCTCAAAGAACTACTTTAATAGGAGATTTACAATTGTTTTCACTTGCTTGTCTTGCTAACTACTTCTTCAGTTACCAGAGCTGGCTAGCGAATTTTAGAAATTTTGCAAAAAGAATTGCAACCCACAATGATTTTTCACCTCTCAGTTGAATTTTCCGTGTTGTATGCTTGCATTAAATCATTTTACTTGGAACTTGTTACGAACTTGACTTATGATGTCTTTTCCAGTTGCATAAACGTGTGTAAACAAAACTAAATGCAGTGAATAAATCAATTAGTTATTTATTTATTTATATTTATTTATTACATTTATTGCAGTGTGGCCACAGTATTCTCCGTCTCCTTGACAAGCATAAGACATTCCACAAGTACATTGCTTACATGATCTGTCTTCAAACAGGTACATGAGAAACGTACACTTCATTCAAATGGAATGGGTTCAGAAATCAAGTTAGTCAACCAGTCAGTAAGATGAGATTTATCAGTCAGTTATTCCATCGGTTATTCACTCAGTCCGTCCATCCGTCCATCAGTCAGTCGGTCAGTCCGGTGTCGTAGCAAATTTGGACCCCGGTCGAAATCCGCAGCGGATTTGGACGCCCGCTAGGTCCCGGTCGAAATCCGCAGCGGATTTGGACCCCGCTAGCGAATATGGACCCCGGGTGACCAAATCCGCTAGTGGATTTGGACCCCCTTTCGCGGATCTGGACCCCCTTAAAACAAGCGTTCTATTGAGTAAGGTAATAAAAATCCTTTGCAAATTGTTTTGGAGTTGTTAAAAAAAAAATAAAAATAATGAGGCAGTTTGTTCTTTTCAAATAATCTTTAATACTTAGTGTAAAAAGAACCTACTAGTTTGTATCTATAAATTTTGAAAACCAAACGTTCTTAACAATAACTCACAATACTTTTTACTATAACTGAATGCAGGGAGGACAAATGCGTTTTCCAACCAAGAAGCGTTACTTTAAATAGTAGCACCTCCTTTGTTAAAGCGCCGCCCATTCAAACTATACAAATTCAGTTTAAACAACTTTTACAGTTCTCTGTGCTTTATGCTAAAGGTCAATTTTTCCGATCCGCTATACGCGAATAACAGCTAAGTAAGTTGTAATGGGGGTCGAAATCGCGAAAGGGGGTCCAAATCCACCAGCGGATCTGGATCGGGGAGTCCAAATCCGCTACCGCATCTTGACCGGGGGTCCAATTCCGCGGGGGTCCAAATCCGCTGTGAAAATTACATCGTTCAGTTCAGTCAGCCAGACATTCGCTTGGCTGGACGTGCTGTCAGACAGTTGATATTTAGGGCGAATGGTGATCGCTTAGTCCGGTTAGGCGGTTGGTGGGTCAGTCGGCAGTCAGTTGTTCAATTTGTTGAAAAAAAAAAGTCAGTCAGTTTGTCAGTCAGTCAATCCATCAATCGGGTATTTGTTCGGCATTCAGTCTGTTGCTCTATTAGTCCGTCCGACTGTCTGTAGTCAGTTAGTGCTCAGTCGTTTAGTCAGTAAGTGGGTCGGTCGTTTGGTTGGTGTGTTGATTGGTCGGCCGTTGATCTATCGCTCGTGTCAGCTCGTGGGCAATCCTGGTAATATGTGATGGCATTGAAAAAAAAGCTAAGATTGCATGAAAACTCCAATTTGTTTTAGTAACGATTCACTTTGTATTCTGTCCACAGCGATTCACATCGTCGCTCACGTTTTCAATGTGGAGTTTTTTATTGATTCATACAAGAGTAAAGATCGGGTAATTCAAACTCTGAACAATATGGCGGACACTATAAACGAGACTTATCTTAACCCCATACGAAATAGCAACACTGTAAGTAGAATTGTGTTAGCTTGAGATATAAATTTTATGCTTGTATGCATGCAGCTCTTGTGAAAGTGTTAACACCAGTAAAGTGTTAAATGTTGTCTTCGAGATTTGCTCTGTGGATGATCATCACCTTGCAGCCTGTCATTACTTCAGATTTTAGTGTACTCGTGTAATTGACAATTCATGTCTTTTCTTGTTAGGTTCCAGTATTCGAGCTGTGGAAATTAGGTAAGGAGATCAAAAATAGTTTCATATTATTCATATATCCAACCTGTCACTTACCACAAAGTCTCTTTAAAATATAATAAAACAATCTGGGGACCCCGGGCTGGAAATACACAGAAAAGTTACATTTTAAGTATTTTGCTTAAACGTTCTCACGATGGCCCTATATGTTATGACCAGTCGACAGGTTAGCTCACTGGTGGAGCATCGGACTACTGTGCGGAAGGTCGCGGGTTCAAACCCCGCCCGGACAAACACTCAGCGTATTTAAACGTAATTGAAGAGAAAGTGCTACCTACAAGTTTGTAATGACATCTGCAAATGGTTAGATTTTCTAGTCTTCTCGGATAAGGACGATAAACCGTAGGCCCCGTCTCACAAAACTTATTCCTAATAATCTGTGGGACATTAAAGCGCCCACACACTGGTGGTCTATCTCTGCCAGCATGTGGTCGGCCTGGCTGGATAATTAGCTGAGCGAATGAGACCACAATAAATATACACAGTATGCAGCCAGAAGTCATTCTATTAGCCGGGTGCTGGAACTTCCCTTCAAACCTCCAGTCCATGGACTTTGATATGCATCGGTCCGATTTTGAAACAGTGACATTTTGTCATTTTGCAGCATCTGGTATAACAGGAGCAGTTATCACTCTTTGCCTTATTTTGATGGTATGTATGAAAGTAGCTCATAGCTTCCCGGCTTGCTTCCCGCCAGCCCGGCAATCCATTAATTGTTACCTTACCTAAATCCCTCCCTCCCTCCCTCCCTCCTCCCTCCCTCCCTCCCTCCCTCCCTAACTCACTCACTCATGCACCCTTTCATTGAGTCCTCTTCTTTCTTGTAAAAAGTCCATAGACAATGTAATCGTGCATTAGAAAAGTTCGTTATATTTTCTCTTTCAAAGTTTTGTCAGTTGCAACTCCATGTGTGAAAGATCGTCTCTATTGCATTTGTTACCATTTTTAACATTCTCAAATGTTGGATACACCCAAAGTTCCACGGACTGACATATTCTACATATGCCGCTTGATCGCCCGTATTGAATTGGATAGATTGATGTATATATTGTCGACAACGTAGAAACTTGGCATAAACCACAGTTTTGATATTCGTTAGAGTAAAAATGAAACTTGGGGAGTGAAATTGGTAAAGACGTTCGGAAACGAATGACCGTTTTAAGCGAGTGTAAATTTACTAACATGAAAATATTTCCTTTCTGTTGTCAGGTTTCTTCCTCCACGGAGCTCATAAGGTATGCAAGTTATAATGGGTTTCCTTTCAGCATCCATGAGAATTACTCTTTTATTGTACCCCCGATTCCCTTCAGTTTTATCTTCAGTTAACAGTTACATTTAAGTTACTCGAAATGTTTAAAAGTTCTCATATTCATGTATATTTTTAGAAGAATTATCACTACGGAGCACAAATGGAGACATTCTTGAGTTTTCCTCTCCACGGCAATTTTTCCGCTGTCGTTTTTATTATGTCTAAATTGTTTATGTCTCCTGCTATTTTCTGTAGGAGGTCGTACTTTGAGGTCTTCTGGTATAACCATCATCTTTTTGTGATATTCTACGCGGGTCTCGTCCTCCACGGAATACAGTAAGTCGTAGTTTTTGGCCAAGTACTGCACATGTTCCCTTTTTATACTTTCGTTACTCCACAGTTTTTTGGTTAATGTTTTCTGTTTTAGGTCAAAGGAAAGTTTTTGCTTTTGCTTTTGTTGGAGCAGTATTAAACGTTACAGTCACTGCACATGTTTCGTAGTTTTGTTTCTAGCTTCCGTCTCAAAGAGCAAAACTTCATTTGATTTACCACGAACTTGAGCTGTGGAATCTGAATATTGCAGAATTAGAAATTCACAAACGGTTCCTTTGACCATCTGAACCAGGTTAAATTGTTGCTCTAATTCATTTGATCGTCAATAGGCTCATTGTCTTTATATTTTCAGGGGTGTGGTTCGATTTCAGTCAAACGTGGAGGTACATGATCCCGAAGTTTGTTCTAAAATTTAACGCTGTGGAACACTGAACCTCCATGTAAAGTTCCCCCTAAGTTTGTTACTTTTGGAATGAATGTAAGTTTATCAAACATTCAAAAATCTCCAGCATGTTTTATGTCTCAAATATTTCAACCCTTATTCAGTTTTATCCTTGTTGTTAAATATATTACAACACCGCGAACGCCATGTTGGATCAGAAGCTCTGACAGCGTGGTTTGATGTGATTGGTTAACAGACAAACATGAACAACTGTGTATCATGGCCAGTGGTTTTAGCCATCATAAAACTACTTTCCTTACTTCTAACAAGTTTAAATTTTTATGATCGGATCAAAGAAGTTCTTTAACATAAATAAATAAATAAATAAATAAATAAATAAATAAATAAATAAATAAATAAACTGACACACCTGTGGCCCTCGAAATTCCGGAACGAATTGGAATTTAGAAATGTTGGTTTTTGAGGAGAGGGAAGAACCGGAGTACCCCCGCAGAAGAACCTCTCGGAGCAGAGGAGAGAACCAATAACAAACTCAACCTACGCATGACATCGAGTCCGGGAATCGAACCCGGGCCACATTGGTGGGAGGCGAGTGGCCTGACCACTACGCCATCCCTGCTCTCCAAATGAACATTATTTCTTGTTATCGTTTCCACCTAATAGGCTGTCATATGTAGACAATACTCAGGGTACAACACGTCCGAATATGCCTAACATCACCTTTTGTTTTCTCCTACAGACTTGGAAATGGGTCGCCGGGCCTATCGTCTTGTATATCATTGAAAGGTTTATCAGGTTTTATCGCTCCTTCCAAGACGTTAAGATTTTGAAGGTGAGGTTTTGTTAAAGGATAAAATTATGATCACTTTCCACTTGCTGTGTATTAGGAAATCTTTGGACTGTGAGACGTTCAAATTGCTAAGAAATTACGGAGCCATTTAGAATTCTTGATCAATTGGGCCGATTTTAAACTATTTGTCTTTCTGTGGTAAATTTGCCTTATATAGCTCACTCACTTTAATGACTTCTGTAGTGGAGACGTGCGTCGGTATCAGATCTCACCTTCTCCTTCCACTTGCCGTGTATTAGGAAATCTTTGGACTGTGAGACGTTCAAATTGCTAAGAAATTACGGAGCCATTTAGAATTCTTGATCAATTGGGCCGATTTTAAACTATTTGTCTTTCTGTGGTAAAATTTGCCTTATATAGCTCACTCACTTTAATGACTTCTGTAGTGGAGACGTGCGTCGGTATCAGATCTCACCTTCTTTAATCAGCTTTTGCTAGAGACCTGGCAGGGACACTACAACAGCTTGCGCCATTTACTGTAGGCCCGTAACTGCAAACCCTCCCCCATAACCACATTCAAGTAGAGATAGACCACCACACCGGGGACTACGTTCCCTACTCTTTTTGAACAGTGCGTGGGTTCTTTAACGTCCCACACAATCAGTTATGAAGAGCTGTGAGACGGGGCCTACGGTTTATCGTCCTTATCCGAGAAGACTAGAAAGTCTAACCATTTGGAGATGTCATTACAAAGGCAGCACTTTCTCATCAATTATTTAAAGACCTTGAGTGTTGGTCCGGCCGGGGTAAGAACCCGCGACCTCCCGCACGGTAGTCCGGTGCTCTACCACTGAGCTAACCGGTCGGCGAGATATGTAGCCGCTATAGAGTAGACATTTCAATCAGTGTGGGTATTAAGATAATTTATGGGGAAATGTAGTTTGGCCGCTAATCTAAGTACTTGCGCGCTCGCAGAAAACACCAGAAATGAGTGTATCAGATCTATTTCACTGCCTTTAAAAATCATATTGTCTCGTAGATTATCCATAAATTAAACATACTGAAGACGAGATGAGAATCAACTGTTACTCTCTCGCGCGAAGGATTTGTGACTTTTGCAACAACGATGCAACAACGAATTCGTAAAAGTTGTACACGTCCATGAATGTTGCCTGCAAAATAGTTGTGCAAGGGACATGAGTATGATGGACAATCCAGTAAGGTAATAACTGAACATTGCCTGGGTTGCCTGTGCAGGTTGTGAATCATCCTTCTAAAGTTATTGAAATTCAAATGAAAAAGGCTGGATTCTATCACGATGCAGGACAGGTAACCGCCTCCATATGTCTACCGTTTTATTTATTGGTTGGTTTTCATTTGTTTGTTTTCAGTTGGAAAGTGCAATAACTTCTTATATTTCATATATCTTTATTCCAGTATATATTTCTCAAATGTCCAAAGCTGTCACATTTGGAGTGGCACCCATTTACTTTGACATCAGTAAGTACTGAGTCTACCTTGTCAAGTAAGTTTTCAAAGCCAGCATTCGTTTTTTCTCGACGTCTCTATCGTTGTCTTTCTTTACGGGGCTTTACTTTTTTCAAAGGCTGCATTGCAGGAACTCATTCATTTAGAGCAGTAGGCTGTAATAAAATTTCTTGTTGATTTTTAATGATTTCCTTCATGTGCTGCTTTGCTGGAACTTATCAGAGTCATTGGTCTTGTTGATTGTGTTTGTAGGCTCCTGAAGACGATTTTTTCTCTGTTCATATTCGTATCGCCGGAGATTGGACAGGTGAGATTGTTATGATTGGTAATATATCGATATCACACCCTTCATAACACCAAACCAAACTAAATGGTTCTGTTTTGCTTGTATCCTCAGGTGCACTCGCGAAGCTCTTTACCGGAGACGAAAAAGAAACCAGAAGTCTCGCCGATATGCCGAGGTTGGTTCTACCGTCAGAGTTACGACTTACCTTTTGTTACTACATAATTCTCCAAGCCAGATGTCGAGTTATGTTTATGAGCTCCTTGTTTGTCGTGAGTTAACTTGCTCGTTAGTTTGTTGGAAGTGGCCAAATACTTCAGCTTTATTAGCGTGACCAGCGTTCTCGCCCTGGCAATAGGGACCTTAAGCAACGACGACGGCAACGGCAACGAGAACGTCATTTCAAAGTACAACTTCTCGTTTCTGTAACTCTTTCACGATTATACCAATTTGTTTAACTTGGAAAATGCTGGCGACATGTCTAGGAACTAAATTAGTATGAACGACGCCAAAGTAAGGAAAAGAAAGTAAAGTTAGCCGTCATCCGCTCACGTTCTCAAGAAAACATAAAATTTGGTCATTTCACGTTGTTGTTTTGCAAAGGACGGCAAAGAAATGTACTAAAATGTAAAACGCACGTGCAGAGCCATTGTTTTTGCTCATTAAGCCTATTGTTTTGTGGCGTTCTCGTTGCCGTTGCCGTCCTCGTTGCTTAAGGTCCCTAATGAAAGCAGAAGTTGCGCGAAGTATTTGTTTCTATACACATTAATAAAAGTGACCAATATCACTTTTCATTCCGTAGACTTGCAGTTGACGGCCCCTTTGGAACTGCAAGCTCAGTAAGTATCATAGTGGTTTGTTTACAGTCCAGGCGTATTTAATGTCCGACATTAGCCTCCCTTGTGTATGACGAAAACAGGATCAATAAATCAATCAAGCAACCAATCGATGAGTTTATTTAAGTGTCAATACTGTCTACCCGACGGTGAAACCCTCTACTAATTGGGGACACTAAAATAAGACTAAATACAAAATAACGATACACAATCTAATTAATTTCCTAATTATTAATTTCCTAGATAAACGTTATTTACAATAAAATGATTAAGTTATATTCTATATTTTGCGGCTCGAAACAGAAGTAAATTAATTCAACCCTTTCTTCGCTGGTTGTTCTCTTGCGTGATGACATTCCTCTTTGTGCACCTTAGTTCTTTGCTTGGAAGTGGCGCATGAGCAGTTATAATCCAAAGCCTGCTCACCAAACGGAAAGCGTCTGCCTTGCAAAAGGTGGCTGATCAAATACACAATAACGAGGCAAACCTGACTCTCACCTATCAAAGACCCTGCTTTCAGCAATTTCTTTGTTATTCCGAGTGGTTTTCTTAGCTTGCGTTGGTGCTGGTTTTGTTTCCAGTAGGGTGAGAGTTTAATGGGCGCATCGTAAACAAAACTTCTTGATGCCTCAGACGTATGTTTGTTGTAGTGGCTCTGCTCCTCGCACTTTGCCTTGCTGTGAACAATACCCTCAACTATCATGGTTACGAGCTAATAGCAGACAAAGATGTGCAGGAATGAGTTGGTTGGTTGGAGTGGAAGAGTTGTTTCTGTTATCCTGATTAAATGCTTGTTACAAACAGACGAAACACTTTCGGTACCTAGAAATAAGACAAAAGTCATTTCAGAGAGATCAACGTTTTCGTATTTCCAGAGATTGTTTTCCAAGGCTTTAGAGTATCGCACATCGTGCTTGTTTTATAATCAGTTTACCATATTTGTTAAGCGAGTTGCAAATTGTCATACAGCGAAATCTCGGAAATTGTCGTCGGATAGTACAATGTAACATATTGTTTCTCTGTTCATAGGACGTTTTCAAGTATCCAGTGTGTATGTGCATTGGGGCTGGTATTGGAGTGACGCCTTTTGCATCAGTACTGAAGTCCATATGGTAAGTCTCACATACTTCATCAAAAATTCTTCTTGTTTAAATCAGAATCGAATGTGGCTCTTATGAGCCATTTCTAGGAAGGAAAAGAGTCACAAACAGCAACTGTTCGATAAAACGCAGGTTTCTTTCAGTGGGGAAGCCATGTATTGTTAACTAACCCAGCTGTTTTTAGGCCAAAATACCCAATTAATTAAGCCAAATTTGTACGTCGGATTTCAGCTCCGTTGGATTCAAATTCAAATAAGAATCAAATCTGCATTCTGTGTGACTTTTAGGCCATTTAACTCTCAAAATACGGTGTATTAATACTTGCTACTCGTGTCATTATTTGTTCTATTTACTTTTGCCAAGTCTTCAAATTGCGTTGTTTTATTACTCTTTTAGCTGCTAGTACGAACATTCGTAGTCTTAAAGAGTTGTCTTACTCATTTTGATTGGCTTTTGTTTTGTGATTTTCAGGTATCAACATAACCAAAACAACGTCAACCCCGTAGTGAAGAAAGTGTATTTCTTTTGGATCTGCAATGACACCAATGCCTTTGAGTGGTTTACAGATCTGCTGCAATATCTGGAGGACAGGGTGAGTTCACTAATAAAGCAAAGTAGCCACTTTGGCCAATCACGGACTTCCAGTATTTTGGTTATT
>JAEMWC010001641.1:72500-95000 GCA_016490735.1 Pachyseris speciosa
AGCTACACAGAATGACAATCCCGCTATTCATGTATTTTGATTAGGTCCGGTGAATATCATCGTGCATGCTGTTGCTCCTCGTTGAGCTTTGCGCTTTTACTTCAGGTTCTACAGTCACATGCCCATCCAATGTTCAATCTCTTGAGTTGTTCTCTTTCCTTGATCCATTCAAATGTAGGATTTAGAAATGGCAGAGATGTATAACACCTGAACGTCGTTGAATTCTGCTATAAAAGTAACTACCGGTAAATGTTATTTGAAAGCCGTTATTGTAAACTAAACCAAAATTATATGAGAATGAATATATGAAAATCATATATTTGAACTGCGGATTTATGATTAAATATGTGACTGATCATTTTTAAGGCTTTAGTTTCACTACTGCTTAAGTAGTGTTCATAACTGCGATGATCAGTCACATATTTAAACCAAAAGTGTTTATAATGGGTAGATGCAGGCGCCTCGTTGATGCCTCCTGTACAAATTAACTGTCCGACGAAATAAAACCGTAGAATTGTTTTTAAAGCCAACAGGCCGCCTTGTGTTGCATTATTTTCTCAAATTGAAAGTAGCAGTAATAGCAGTAATAGTTTAGCTTTCCCCCCCTTTTTACAGCTCCAGTCATCAGAACCGTCTTGCGAATTTTGGGAAATTTACGAAAAATTGCAACCTCGACAGAACTACTTTGGGAGATTTACAATTGTTTTCATTTGTTTGTCGGCTAACGACTTCTTCAGTTACCAGAGCTGGCTAGCGAATTTTAGAAATTTTGCAAAAAGAATTGCAACCACAATGATTTTTCGCTTCTCAGTTGAATTCGACTTAGAACTTGTGACGAACTTGACTTACAATGTCTTTTCCGGTTGCATAAAACTTAAATGCAGTGAATAAATCAATTTGTTATTTATTTATTAATTAATTAATTAATTTATTTATTATTACATTTATTGCAGCGTGGCCACAGTGTTCTCCGTCTTCTTGACAAGCATAAGACATTCCACAAGTACATTGCTTACATGATCTGTCTTCAAATAGGTACATCAGAAACGTACACTTCATTCAAATGGAATGGGTTTAGAAATTAAGCTAGTCAACCAGTCAGTAAGATAGTCTGTAGGTTGATCAGTCAGGTATTCCATTAGTTGTTCAGTCAGTCCGTCCATCATTCAGTCGGTCAGTCCGGCACAACTCGGTTATTTACTTATTTGATTAGTCATTCAGTTTGTCAGTTGGTTGAGTGAGTCTGCGGTCGGTCCTTTTGTCATTCACTGAGTTATTTGGTAAATCGGTGTTCGGTCAGACAAGCGGTTAGGTGATAGGATGGTCAATTAATGGGTAGAAAACGGTAAAAAACAAGCAAGGCTGGTTACACGGCTAGGAATATACATTTAAACCAATATTTCGGGAGGCACAGCCTTCCTTCATCAGGGTGTTACGTATTATGACCCTAAGATGAAACGACGTTACAGTTTTAAAAAAAGTTGTAGATGTAGCATGATATTATAATAAAGGTAAACAATACAACGTAGAATAAAAAACGTTACAGTTTGAAAATTTGAAAAAAACGTAACATGAAAACAAAAAGATAGGTATTATATTTCTTCTTTTCTGTTGATACCTAACGGTTCAAGAGTTTGACCTCTATCAATTAGATATGCTTCTCTGGCTCTTCGTACACCGTCACGGTTAGATTTGGACAGTTCTAGTGGAATTAGTTGCATGTCAGAAGCGCTGTGACCGTTAGAGAGAAAATGTTCTGATACTGCAGTGGGTTTAGAGCTGTTGGTTTGTTTGGCGACTGTTCTGCGATGTTCGTTGAAACGGTCCTTTAGTCGTCGTTTAGTTCAGTTCGCCTATGTACTTTCGCACTCCGTCTTAACGAACTTAAGTCTTATCTCAACAAACGTGGGTACAATCTCTCTTTCCTCAACAACGAAATACAACGCGTTTACAACATTTCACGTACCGAAGCACTTGCCCCCAAACAACGCAATTCCGATACTAACCAGCCTACACGTGTACCCCTTGTCATAACATACAATCCAGCTATTCCCTCCGTATCATCTATTATTCACAAACACTTCAACATTTTATCTTCATCTCCCCGCTGCGTTGACGTTTTCAAGGCTGCCCCTCTCGTTGCTTTCCGACGTTCTAACAATCTTAAGGATCTATTGGTCAGTGCTAAACTACGTAAACCTGCTAAAAATAATCAACCCCTTGGTGCCTTTCGCTGTGGCCACAACTGTTTCAGACATGCAACTACATAACTGATGGACTTACAACCTATACTTTTCATTCCACCGGCGAAACTAGATTTATCAAACATCACATTGACTGTAATTCCAAAAATGTCATATACATGGTACAATGCAATCACTGTCACAAACAATACATAGGCGAAACTAAACGACGACTAAAGGACCGTTTCAACGAACATCGCAGAACAGTCGCCAAACAAACCAACAGCTCTAAACCCACTGCAGTATCAGAACATTTTCTCTCTAACGGTCACAGCGCTTCTGACATGCAACTAATTCCACTAGAACTGTCCAAATCTAACCGTAACGGTGTACGAAGAGCCAGAGAAGCATATCTAATTGATAGAGGTCAAACTCTTGAACCGTTAGGTATCAACAGAAAAGAAGAAATATAATACCTATCTTTTTGTTTTCATGTTACGTTTTTTTCAAATTTTCAAACTGTAACGTTTTTTATTCTACGTTGTATTGTTTACCTTTATTATAATATCATGCTACATCTACAACTTTTTTTAAAACTGTAACGTCGTTTCATCTTAGGGTCATAATACGTAACACCTGATGAAGGAAGGCTGTGCCTCCCGAAATATTGGTTTAAATATATATTCCTAGCCGTGTAACCAGCCTTGCTTGTTTTTTGCCGTTTTCTAGTTTACAATTTTATAGCTGGTTAGATCTATTACAGGATCCGGCTCTTCTATTTTGCAACGGTGGTCCTTGCTAAAGTATTTTCCAGTGTTTTCAATTAATGGGTAATTCATTTACTCAGTCGGTTGGTCGGTCATTACACACATGTAAAGTGATAGTTCTGAGACAGGCCCTCCAAAATAAGGTCCATTTTCCAATTTTGAAATGCTGAAGAGTATCTTCTCGCGGTGCACCGCTCCTCAGCGTTTCAAAATTGGAAAATGGATCTTATTTTGGAGGGCCTGTCTCAGAACGTATCACTTTACATAGGTGTGTCCACCAACCGGTTTCCGCGCCCACGAGGGCGCAACCGCGTATTATGCATACCACAAAACAAAAAGTGGCCGAAGAAATTTCGCTATTAGAGTTATAGCAGTGCCGGATACACACCACAATGGCAGCAGAACGCAAGCAGGAAGAAGTCCTCAACGCGTTTTACGGCCCCGCCGCTCCGGCCGGGAAAACAGGAAGCCGCCCACTCAGGCCGAGCCTCCACCAGAGTTCCGGGATCCAACCGCCCCGCGGTGTTGCTGACCACCGAAATGCCGCCCCGCATCCCTCTTTCCACAAAAAGAAGCATGTCGATGTCCGTCAATGCTTGGGGTCACATGAATTTGACCAACCTAAATTTGAGGGAAAAAAACACAAAATTCTCTCTAAATATTCTCAAAAACATATAAATTAAATATTGCTTGAGTATGACAAAATGATTGTGTTATTACACTTGGTTTTCTACGTTTTTACGGAGTTTTCAACACCCGTTTGGTAAAAAGAGGCCAGATGTATAACACAACAAGTTGTTGAAGCCATTTGTGAAGCGGAAAAAGATTTTAAAAATTCGTGTTTCCCCACATTGGTTTGGTCACAACATAAGTATGTAAATATGAACCGCGGTAATGACCTCACGTCAAAATATAGGGTCATGCGGTTTTCTTTCAAATCAAATAGATGTCATTATTTTTTTACCCGCTTGAAACTATATTAAGGCTCCGATGTCATGCTTGAGGTTAAAAAATAAAACAGGCTTTGTCTTTGCGCAGATGGGAAACCCCAGTCTTTTGTTTCAATACACATTCCTGAAGGCTAAACTTTTTTCAAGCCAGAAGGAATGTTAAGCTAATATGAATGTAAACAATTCTGCATAAGGGCCTGGGGAAATCAAAGGCTCCTGTGAGCTAGCTCATGGATGCATCTTGCTACACTAATTGCGATCTGCATTTGACAAGTAATGCAACCTCTTTCCCAGAGTCTATCAAACTTATTATTGTGACAGATGTATTCCCGCCCTCGACACAGCCTCCCATCAAAGAAAGCGTTGTGTGACACCCCGAAAAATCTGCAGCTATGTTACAGCATTGTAACTGTTTTTTACCACAATAATGAACTACTTTCAAAAGTAATTTTTATTACTGATCGTTTATTTAAGCCAAAGGATATAGACTTTCTGAACAAGATCGGTGTTCTGGCTCAGAATACCGCGGCCATTTCATTTACATACCATTGAAGCTATTTCAGACATTTCAGAAATTTCCGATCTTGTCTTCGATAAGAATCCAATACGTACCTGTCTCAGTTTAAGCAGTGAAATCGATCATATTTTTCACCCAAAACAAATGTGTTCATGTCTAAATACGGGCTTTTTGGTAGAAAAACTCTGCTGTTTATATTTGATTCACTTTAGCGATTGCGGCGTGAATGTATGTTGCGTTTAACCTGATATGCACAACACGCAATACTCATCACGCGATGGGGGATTCAATTTATTGTTGAATGTTCCAATCCTTTGCTCAAACGAATTAGTTGCTTTTGGTCCTTGTCTAAAGCTCCTGAGGATAGGGAATGTCTCATTTCCTTACTTACGGTCGGTCGCAGGAAATTTATTTCCAAACACTCGGTGGCCATTATATGGCCATCATATGGCCACCTAGCCTCCTACGCAGACGTTCTTTTGCCTCGTCACGCAATCTTTCCTTTGAGAGCAAAGATTGCGTGACGAGCCAAAAGAACGTCTGCGTAGGAGGCTAGGTGGCCATAGCATGCCTAGTTTTGTTATATAAACATATGCTTTTGGCGTTTTTTTTTCTTTCTGTTCTCTTGTCTTGAACTCCAACCGTGCGCTTCAGTGCTAGTGATATCGAAATAACTTGCTTTGATCATTAAGACATTCATTCCTCCCTGCTTCTTCCTCCGGGTCACAAGCCGATAGGAACAGCAATTTCATCATCGCTTTTAAGATATCAGCGTGCAAATTTCGTCGATTTCCATCTTCAGTTCTCGCAGCTTATGTACGTAATCGTATTAGCTTTCCACTCTCCAACTCCACAAAAGTATATTCAAGAGGATAGGACGAAAAATTATCCGCTTTTCAATCTTCACATGCTCTGATCGACGCCATTAATTCATATTCACTTCATGATACATAAACAGTCGAGCAAGAATCTACGCATTTCTACTGCCCCCTGAAACTTGCAAACCTTGAGCAAAGAGGACTTCGGGAACAAATACAATACTTACCAGCGGAGGGACAGAAGAAATGTTTCATCCAAGTTTAATGAATAAATTAGTCAGAATCGAGTGAGTGAGTGAGTGAGTGACATCGAGTGCCTCCTATACCTCATGGCATGACTATGTCATCCATGAGCTAAAAATGACTTTCTGTTTCCGAGAAAAAGGTCACGCAACGGTATTGCATCACAGATTTTCAGATAAATGACTCAAAGCTTGTAATGTGTTGAAGCCCCTCAACATGCAACTAATCCAAGCATGCTCAAATTAATCTTCACACAAAAAATGAAACGTCTGAGATATTTATTTTTGTCAAAACCTGGAGAAACGTTGTGATGAAATCCTTCTCGTGAACATGGTTGACAAAGCCCGTTTACTACACAATCTTCATGTTCGAGACAAAGCTTCGCTTTCACAATTCTTTCTTTGTGTGGACAAAAGGGGCGCCGATGATTTGGGTGTGCAACTCATCCCACCCTGCTCCTTTTTTGTCTTCAATTTTTGTTTTCACGAATTTTTGAGAATAATTGCTCGAAGGTGGGAAAAAATGGAGCACTCGAAAAACAAAAACAAACAAACAAAAAAACCTCTCATGAGGGACTGGTGGGAAATAAATTAAAAATAGGTACCCAGTAGGGTACACGAGTCTAGTGCTTTAAACTGATGATAGTTGGGACTGATTTCACATGACATACAAAGGGTTGGAAACAAATGGAACCTGACATGGACACCATTCTGTAGGGGGCATTCGGGTACTACTTGGAGGAGGGGGAGAGGGCTGGGAAATGGGAATGTGGTTCATGGCATTTTCAAAATCCTTCAAATAGGCCCTGAGGCCATGCATTTCACGTGGGGGAGGAGGGGTCTCATATTTTCTAAAAATAAATGGAGAATTTCAGCATCATGTTTAGTCTGTGCCCAACGTGGGCGCAATTTTGGGAGACAATTTTGAAGAACAACGTGCAAAATCCTACACTCTTGTGCTGAAACGCGAGGCTGGACTTATGAAACTGAGACCACGCAATCAAAATGAAAAATATTTATTTCAAACCTGTGACAAGAAGGTCAAGTTACAAATACACGTTACATTTTACTGGTGACATTACCAAGTTTTTATCATAACCAGCAAGTTAAAAAAACGTTCAATAACTAGATAGTTTGTCACGCAACTTGTGATCAAAATAAGTTCTTATATTAAACTGATCAATGTTGACTTTAGGTATGTTTTTAATATCTCAATTCAAACCAAGAAACGAATAACCAAACAAGAATACACAATTTATTACTGCAGGTGATAGTTGTCTCACATGAGACTAATTATTGTACACTTACACTGACAAAAATATAGAAATTTGACTTGTGTAACACTGTGTCAACTCTTAAGGTGTACATAGCTATGAAAACTCAGAAAAACTGCACAATTCTTACGGTTTTATCTACAAACATCTGTGGAACTGACTATAAACATGTTTACGTTCGCTGAAAATTCGATTTGTCTTCGACAGAGCGATTAATGTCAGCCTCACAAGAGGGGTTATTGTCCTCAAAGGACGGTTTAGTGGCCTCAACCGAGGGCTTTTTGTTCTCAAAAGTGTAAATCATACTAATCTTACACGCAAATGTAGTCCGCTTGAATTGATCACAACGGCTTCGTGTAAGCTTAAGCTTAAGCTTATATTTGTTCGAAACCATCGACCTAAAAGTGGTAGAACACTCGCAATACCTTCTGCTTGATTGATTCAAAGCATGTTAAGAAGAATCTAGAATATAAATTCAACGGAAAACGTACCGGCGGCTTCGCCTCGTCAGCTACAAGAATCGTCAGCACAGATTCCCACGTTGCATTATTCGGATGCAGCTTGTCCACGAACAACTTTCATTACATACGATCAGATACGATGTATTCAAGTTTTCGCATCGATCGCGAAATATTGCAACAGCATTCGTCGATACTCTGACGTGCCTACCTTGTTGTCTGAGTGCGTATCCACGTTTACGAATCGATTGAAGAAAATTGAGTCGATACTCCAACGCAATTGTGGACAGTGAACAGCTCTGAGTAGATAGAGTCTAGAGCGCATGCACACTAGACTCAAAAATTGAGTCCCTCATAGGAGTCTGGTGGCCACCAGTTTTTCTACTTTTTTCTGCATCTTTCATTACTTCAACTAATTCAAAGGTAATTTGTCTGACCTCGTTTTGCCAAACGGGTATTGAAAGCTCTGTGAAAACACAGCAATCATTTTGTCTCAGAAGATGTAATTTATTCAGTCTCTGTTTAATTTATGTTTTTAAAGATGTTGTTGTGCTTATTCACTTTCTTTTCAAACGTTTTGTTGACGCCCGTCAAAACGGTGGAAACCGCGCCACAAACACCCCCCACAACACCGAGAGGCACACCGACACGATTCCAACGCCTGTCAGTGCAGAGGCGACTGCTCCAGAAGAGAGAGCAGTTGTTGCGATTTCAAGACCAGTAACAATATAGTTTAAGGCTTTTTGGGCCTTTTTTAATTTTTTTTAGCACAAACCTGTAGTGCTCCGCCTCATCAGAAATCTGTTTCTCAATTTTGCTGAGTTCAGTCAGCCGTTAAGTTTCGGCATTGGGAAGATTGTGATAGAGCGGCGCATATTGCTGTTCTGCAACCCTTTCGGGTGGAGCGGTTGGCTACACATTCGCGGACGACATGGTATAAGGAGCCGAAATTGTTTTCTTCAATTCATCCACAACTCGAAGTAAAGCTTTTGACCGCGAAAATCAAACAGCGCTGCATCTTCATCTCTGACTGCAAGTACATATTCACCCGTGTAATTGCCTGGTAATGCCCTACCCTTTGCTAGAAACAGCAAAATCGTGGGAATTCAACAAAGAAATTAACCCAGTGGTTTTCACATTGAGCCACGAATTGAAAAGCGAGCAGGAAATAAGCCCGACATTGGAATTGGCCGGTCGAAAAAGACAGTGCAAGGGTTTTCAGTCGTGGCAATTGTTAGCACAACCATTGTATTTTAAGCCCCAGATAAACAATCAATTGAAAAAATTGCGTTGTCACATAGAGAGATGGAGGCGATGCTTAAATGATTAAATGGTTGCAATCACCAGAAGCCAAAAGGGCTGCAAAAACAGCTGAGGATAAGGCCTGGGCCTCTTTTCTCGCGAAATTCCCGAAAGCCGACAAGAGCAAATTCACCGCACAGACCGACTACGCTGAGGCAACAGCGGAAATGTAATTTATTTCGAAGCGGGGCCAGGTTATCTGAAAAGCGTCTTCGGTTCAGGCAGTAAATATTGGCCTCAAGCGATGAAACAGGCTCTGGGATTGGAACACAATGGCAGGTTTCCATTCCAACTTTCCACCATCCCTAACGGGCGCCCGCCGAAGACAATCCCCGCGGTCGATTTTTCAGAAAATATTAAATCGCACATTGGCGAAAACCTGAACAATTCGCAAAAAATTTACATCACCAACATACTTTTTCACCACGCAGTACAGACAGACTTTCAAAAACACAAAGATCACATTCAGAACATCGAAAGTTGCGAGGAAATGACATGAGTTTTTGGCCCCAACAGCTGAACTTTGCGCTTTGGTGTGCAACAACAGGTTGCGGCGTTTCGAGGGAGATTTTGACCGGCGCCGTTTTGGGTGGGAATTCGCAGAATTCGCAGAAATTTTTATTTCAACACAAAGAACATTTACAAAGTCTCACGTAACTTGCGTTTACAACACTTATGCAGCTGACAGCACGATACTTTGACTACTTACAATGCTACGCTGCTTATAATACGGTACTTACGATATTTACAATTCGAACACTACTTGTGTCCGATCTACTTTGTCCGATCTTTTAACTTATCGTAGGAGCTCGTATTCCTTGCGATCTGTTAGTAATGGTGACCTTGTAGAGCCATCTTCAAAAATGCGAACTTATGGAGATCGATCGTTTGCAGTATGTGCCCCTAGATTGTGGAAATCTTTGCCTCTTTCAAAACGTAGGAGTTTTTCTGTTGACATTTTTAAAAACGTTTTGAAAACTTATCTATTTATTGGACACAATACAATTGAACTACTTACCCAAACAATACCTACAATGTAATTACTAACGATGGGAACTTTAGAAGAGGTGTTAATTACGAATTATAAACATCGAGAACTTTACATAACGTAAAATAAACAACATAGTTAGATTAAGAAATGCGACCACTTTTTAACAAAAGCAGGGCGATTATTCGTCATGATTGCGATATATTTTTCTATTTCAATTTTATCTTGTGCGAGGGTGATAAAGTCAGCAAACTGAGATCTTTTGTCATCTAAGGCGTTTGTATAAAGAAAGTATTTTCCTATTAAAATCAAGTGATTTAGGGTTAGACAGGATGACCAATCATCGAACACAACGTATATTATAACAATTTTAGAAAGAGAAGATTTCTTTTCTGTCCACATCAGATTAAACCAAGTAGTAAAGTCGGACCAGGACGATTTAGACAGACAGACACAGACAGAACTTTATTTTACGTGGCACTCCACTTTTAGCTAAAAGCTACTTCGCAGGAAGCCCACAAATAAACAAATAAATTATAAAACTAAAAACTAAAGGAAGGATAAAAATTTAGCTAACAATCTAAAAATTTAAGAATCTAAAATTTCTAAGAAATCTAATTATTTGTTAGTGGAACAGAGAATTAACTCTGAAGTGTAAATTAAAGTGCTAGATTAAACCCATGAATAACCCACTGGGCGTTAGCCCTAGTAAAGGGAAACAGGGAACCACACGAGGCAAAGAAAAAATCTTTTGACCTCGGTGGGAATCGAACCCACGACCTCCGGATTAGATCTACCGTTACTCTGCCGACTGAGCTACAAGGTCGCACAGAGAAAGTCGGGGACGATTAACGGTAACGGTAGATAAATCCGGAGGTCGTGGGTTCGATTCCCACCGAGGTCAAAAGATTTTTTCTTTGCCTCGTGTGGTTCCCTGTTTCCCTTTACTAGGGCTAACGCCCAGTGGGTTATTCATGGGTTTAATCTAGCACTTTAATTTACACTTCAGAGTTAATTCTCTGTTCCACTATTTGTGTTCCTAGTGCTACGCGGCACAACATTCATATGTAATTATTTGTTAGTACATGTATAATTATGAATTAAAAATTACAATTTAAAAAACTACGTAACTACAATAATAACAATTTTAGAAAGCTACATGACGAATATTTCTTAAAAATTCCCTTGCGCCGGCCGTGGCGCGAATCGAATCCGGCAGCGCATTCCATGTCTTTGCCGCGAAGTACCGAAAAGACCTGAGACCATGCTTAGTGCTTCTTACTTTGGGCAATGAGAGTATGTTCGTGCCCTTTAAGTTATATTTTGTGTCCTTTACCTTGAATAGGTTAACAATGGGGGTCGGTACCCTCTCCTGAAAACAACTATTTATTGTGATTAACATATCCTGGATACCACGTCCCTCAAGCGTGCTCTGTAAACCAATCCAATTTAGCAACCTATCGTAAGAGCTTTTCTTGTCCTTATATACAAATCTAAGCGCACGTTCATTTACTCTCTCCAGTTTCTTGGTGTTCCTTACTCCACAATGGTGCCATATTTGGCTACAATAATCAAAATGCAGTAAAAAAAGCACGATATAGTGCTTCCTTAGTTTTACAAGGCAGAACATTCTTAAGCCTATTTAAGGCATTTACTTGTCCTCCTGCCTTTCGGCAGATAGATGCGACACGAGAGTCGAATTTCAACTTATTATCTAATGTTACGCCTAGTAGCTGTATCTCGCTGAAAACAGGTATAGGTTTTTCTTCGCATTTTATATCGAAATCATGAGCCGTGTTTCCCAGCACCAAAGCCTGATATTTATCCGGATTCGCTATCGTGCCATTTTGTTGAAACCACTGTATGGTGTTAGTCAGGTCTAGAGTTATACCGTCTTCCACGACTTGGGGATCCCGATGCGATAGATGGAGTTAAGTGTCATCTGCGTAGCTTATCAGCCTACAATCCCTAATAGCAAATGTAAGATCATTCATGAAAATATTAAACAATAATGGTCCAAGTAAGGACCCATGTGGCACTCCTGCCGACACACCCATCCAGGTGGAGAAGGTATGGCCTAACTTAACTCGTTGATATCGGCATGATAAATAACTTCGTAAGAGTGCCACTGAATTGTCGCTCACACCATAAAACTTTAACTTCTCGAGAAGCAGCTCATGTGGAAGGCAGTCAAAAGCCTTGCTAAGATCAATCGCTACCGCTCCGATGACCTTGCGCTTGTCAAGTTCCGCTCTCCAGTCTTCCGTTAAAGTTAAAAGTGCCGCCGGACAACCATGAAATTTTCTATATGCAAACATGTAATCATGAAAAATCGATTCAAAATGCTCGGTCATCTGCATGTGAATGATTTTCTCAAACACCATGGCAAAAGCAGGTAGTACGGTGACCGCTCTAAAATTCTTTTTGTCTAGGACACTTTCCTATAGGAAATAGCATACAAAGAAATCAACAGAAATCCGAGAAGAGTCGGAAGAAAGCGATATACGGATTGGTGCGACTGATGACAGGTTAAAGAAGGAAGGTGCTGAATTCACTTTTGGCTTCCCGGCCATCTTTTGCAAAGCTTTGCAACCAATTACGCTATCTAATCATAAGACAAGCTCATGTTGCTGTTGTTTTTACGCAAACGCACTTACAGTTCACGTCTTATTTAGGACGCGAAACCATTTATACGAGGAAGTTCACGTCTTAATTAAGACGCGGACAAAATAAGAACAGCTGAAAACCCTGTTCTAAGATAAGACGCGTCTTATGTAAGACGCGACTTAAATAAGACGCGAACGCTTATTTTGTACCATTTATACGATCAGTTCGCGTCTTATTTAAGTCGCGTCTTACGTAAGACGCGAAATGCTGTGGTTTGCAGCCAATCTCTAGAGACACAGATAACAATGGTGAAACGAACAAATGCTGGTGGACGAACAAAAGGAGCTAATGAAAGATGTACTGTTTACGTCCACCAGCATGGCGGCGATGACGTAACGTGCAAACCACCTAATTAACCCCATTTATGTAAATCTAAGATCTTACTCCTTTGAACTCGCTCTTATTATTCATTCCTTGAGAATGGCGTCATGAGGTCGCCGAAACGTCGGAACATTATATCGCTAGTTTTTATTTGCCTGTGTATTTCTAAAAAGGATTAATAATAAAATATTTTGCTGATAATAATCCTGATGGTAATCAGGCTAATAATTATACGCTGTATGAAATATTTTGCCCATAAGTAATGGTAATAGGACTGAGTGGAGTACAATTCTGGGAGTAAATCGGGCGAGTGATTTCAAATTGGCCGAGCACGTAGCGAGAGGCTGATTTGAAATTAAAAGCACGATTACGCCTGAATTGTACGACACAAAGTCCGATAACCAATTAATTGCGTCAATAACAAATGCAAGAAACTCTAGAGGTCAAATTGTAAAATGTATTGTACAAAATAACCAACCGAAATTGTTGCTATTTTACAAAGCACGAAGATTGACAACTGACAGCTACTGTTCAACATACCCAAACAAGGTAACTGTCCGATTTGGCCTGTCCGATTACAAGTGTTTGTAATCGGACAGCTCAAATCGGACAGTTTGGACCTCAAGCAGCCAATTAAGACAGTTAAGAACCAATCACATTCGAGCATTTTGTTATTGACACAATTATACTAATAATATACTAATAATATTGTCAATGCTACTACTGCTAAATTACAATGGTAACATTAAGTAATGATTTTACTTAATGGAGAGACCCTTAATACTAAGAAAACATAGTTTGTATTAGTAAGAAGTAGTTATTATGGACCATGTAATTAATACGACACAGGTGTGCATGTGTGTGTGTCTGTCTGTATGCATTTTCAGTGTACTTCTAAGCATAAAAAAAAAAAGAGAAAACAAGTGAAGAATGGATTCATTTTCTGTAAGATTAAGATTGACCATAGCTGAACTGTATTCAATTCCGTAAATAACAAGGAACAAGAAATTCTGCGAGAATTAGAAGCGGCCTTTTTGACCATCCGAGCCGGATTAATGCACAGGATAAGTTCAAGTTGATCGTAATTCAATTTTTGTCACCTTTCAGTTGGCATGACAGTCAATTCGCCACACCGAATGATAAAGTATTTAAAATTTGACCGTGGGTGTAAGAAAGACTTTGGTGGCCTGGTGGGATAGCACGCTCTTTTCGCATTGTAATGACAACTTAGGGTCGATGGTTCCAGCCTCCGCCAAGTGAAGGTTGTTTTTTCTTTGATCTCTTTTTTTTTTTCTATTCCTTTTCACTTGTTTTTCTTTTTTCTTTTGTCAACCCTTAAGCTGTAACCCTATTTTGCAATTTAACACGGAAAAGTACTCAACCGATTCTATGGATATTCGCTACGCGAGAAACCAAGGCCAGCTGAAGCTTCACAAAACACTGGCACTTCGATTTGTTTGACAATTTCAAAGAAAGCGAACAATTTGGTATAAATCTGCGTCTTCGATCCGTTGACCAGTTTCTCGACGATAACCGAAATCTCAATACTACGAATGTATGTTGCGGTCAATATTTGTTTATCTTTAAAACCGGGTCAAAAGGAACGCTCAAATAAATTCATTTCCTATAATTCTGACTAAACATTTCTTTTTGAAAGGATTTCGCCATTTCCGACTCTGACCCCTGTATTTTATGGCCACCAAAATCTACAAGTTCAGTCTAAAAACATTTACGGTCTTCCGAATAGCTTTCGTTAAGTCATCTGTGTTGTGAAATGCTACTCAAAATAAACGCTTTCAAATAAATTCCTTTCCTACTGGATGTACATTGGAGTAATTCTATTCTGACAAAACATTTCTTTCCTCTGTAACCCTTGAGCATTGAAAGGCTTTTAAAGGGACGATGCGTGACCGACCTAATGACTTTATTTACTACAAAATTCTTTAATAACCGCAAGAAATGTCTCCTTAGCGCAATCGGATAAGGAACCGAGATTGGGATCCGAAGGTCGCGAGTTCAAGTCGCGGCGCCGCAATTAGAATATTTATCTCTTTACTTATGACATTGTTTCTTCCTCTGGCCGAGAGGGGCACGGGCCTCTCGGCGGACACCACGACAAAAAAAAACTGAAAAAAAAAAAAAAAAAAACCGGGTAATTTAAGAAGCGGCTCGTCGCTAAGCGACGGCCGCTTAATAAGAGGTGGTAAGGCCCTTTAACCAACGTTCCAAGGAACTGCTAAGTTGCTCAAAAGCTAAGACCTCTGCCACTATACCCAGGAGGGCTGAATATTGAACACTACTGTATGGTTTACTAATAATAATAATAATAATAATAATAATAATAATAATAATAATAATAATAATAATAATAATAATAATAATAATAATAATAAGGGGACCCTATCCTACTTAAAACGTACAATAATCTTGAGCATTTACAATAATAAAATCCTTAGGCTACAATGACTATATACAATAATAAAGAACATATCTAGCAATTAAGACAGCAATTAAGACTTACTTAATTAAAATCTAATTAAACAATGAAAAGAATACTAAAACACTGCATGAGGATGATACCGAGTGCCAACTGCTTTGATCATATACATTTTAAAAATATGTCCAGAAGTTAATTACGTAATTACATTCTTTGCAAATCTGTCCATTGCCCTCATTGCTTTTTGTCTTAAATAGGATTTACTGGCGTCTCACAACTTGAATCTTGTAAGGAGCTGGGAAGCGAGTAAATCCAGAAACTCCTTTGACATCTGGCAGGGTCCCATCCTGTGATGGCAAAAATGTGAACTTGTGTAGCATCCATGACAAAAACATGAACAGCTCCACCTACAAAACCAAATGACAAATAGGTTCATAACTGGCTGTCATGCAAGCTCATAGATCCAGCATTTTTTACTTCTTTTTCATGTTTTGTTGCCCTTCCTGAAAATCCAGCCTCCCCTCATCCCACACAACACTGATGTAGGTTAGTGGCCACTGATGATGTGTCAAACTGAGAAAATGTGGTTGAGGACTTTGAATTTGGATTGATATCACAAAGGCAGAAACTCCACTTATTTCACCAATGAATGCTATATTACATGCTATCCTGAATTAATGTCTTCCAGTTAAGTTTCAATGGAATTGTTTTATGTTTAGTCCTTCAATACTTGTCAAAACATTCAAATTCGAATTTGAATCTCAGATCTGTCACAGTTGTCCCAATCGCTTTGATTGTTTAATGTACAGTTGGACCTCAGTGTATTCAGCAGAGACCCTCAGAGAATGGCCAAATGACTACTTATGACAGGTTGACAGGTTTCACAGAATACCAGTACTTATCAAACACAAAAGCACCATTTCATATCACATTTGATCACTTGATGCCCATGTACAGCTTATGCACAAAAGCACCCACAAAATCTCAGACTTGTCTAAGAAACCACAACAATTTACAATGGAGAGGATAGCATAAAAATAGACCAACAAAACAGTAACTTCCTACAGTGAGTAAAGCAGATCATTAGAAAGAGACATTCTATAGTCTTTGGACTAAATTGATAAAGTGACCCTTTAATACAGGTCAAAACAATAGAAACACCTTGTTGGGACTTTATAAAGGGTGACCACAGACACTTAATAAAGGTCAAAGTTACAATAAAAAAGGGAAGTAATTTTTGGGACTGACTGCTCAATACATGGTTGACAGTGCCAATCAAACCATCAGTAGTGCCACATAATTTTCAGCATCAAAATAACTGCAGGAAAAATAGCCTGTTGCATGGATTTTTATTCATACCTTTGCCAAGGCTTCCCCAGCACAAACACGGCGTCCAGCTGAAAATGGCAGAAAATTACCAGAGTTGGTGATAAGCTTGCCATTTGCATCAATATGGCGGTGAGGGTTGAACATGTTTGGATTCTCCCAGCAGTTTCGATCCTCATGAACAAACCTCAAATTGACAATCACCACAGTGTCCTTTGGAACACGGTATCCAGCAACTGAAGTGTCCTTTATTGTGTAGTGGGGAATAGCAGTTTCTGCAACATTTCCAAGGCGTAGTGCTTCCATGATTGTGGCCTGAATAAGTGGGACATTTGGACGATCATCCAATTCAGGCATTCGATCCCTCCCAACTACTTCATCCAACACATCCTGTATCTGTGTTTGGTACTCAGGATTGTTTACCAAGAATGCAATCACCCAACGGAGAGTAGTACTTGTGGTCTCATAACCAGCACTAAACATGTCTTCTAAAGTGTTGACAATGTAGTCATCTGATAGAAAAGATGTTTTGTCATCTTCCCCAATCTCACTTTCAGCAGCAGCCCTCTCCTTAAGTAGACTCTGAATAAGGCTCTTGACTTCAGTTGTTGGAAGGAATTTTTTCTGTTGTACTTTCAACTGTTCACCAATGATTTCAAAAATTCGGTCTGAGAGTTTCTTTTCTGTTTTGTAACCACTAAAGGGGAAGTATTTCGCCAATGGAAATAGATCTAAAACAAAGACTTGACTACTCAATTCAGTGTCTGTAAATGACACGTTATTCAAATGCAACAGTTCCTCAAAATCTGGATGGGATGAATCAAAGTGTTCGCCAAACGTGATGCGGCAAATAACATTTGCAACGCTTTCCATGAGAATATGTCCTGGGTCAAAATCTTTTCCATTTTGCTCTTCAAAATAATGTAGCAGCTTGTTGGCTTGCTCAGAGATCCTCTCCTGTACAAGATGCTGGTCAGAGAGGTACTGGCGTACAGCCGTCATAAACAACTTGCGATGGAATCGCCATGCAGGACCAGAGTTTGCTAAGGCAATATCTTTTCCACCTTAAAAGCAAGAGTGGAAAGATTTGTTGAGAAATCCAATGGTAGCTGGAAACTACAAGCAGTTTCAAAAGGTTGAGACACTGAATTGAAAATTCCCTTTTTCTAACTAAAACCCCTTTTCCAGTTCAACAGAAAAGGCACAACGCCCCTCCATCTCCCCTCCCCTTTTTCAACTTTGATACCCTTTCGTTTGAATCCCAAGTGGAGATCGAAACAACTTTGGTTGTGGGGGAGGGGGTTGGGGATGCAGTGACTTGTATGCCACACATTGTACAGTTATTGACAGTGAGTGTCTCAACTCTTTTTGTAATTGTTTGTCTGGATGGTTGTTGTGTATAATTTGTCATTGCGACTAAAAGGAACAGTCAATAGGGGAATCCTTGTTTACAATATTTGCCTCATTAGCATGAACAATTCAGTTTCTGATGGAGCTACAAATAAATCAGTTCTGAATATTGAAAGGTCGTGGTATGAATAACTCTGCCAGTGAATATGAGCCTCATGTATTGAATACTTTTTGTGCAACACAGGTTTAAAAACTCAAAATTTTGCAAAGAATGTATGAGCTCATTAGTGCTTTTGCCACCCAGAAATTTTGCAGTTTTAGAAGACAATATCTCCTTGAATACTACACCTAAAGAGTTAAAAGTTTCACAATGTATTAAATTTCACTAGCTCTTTAGCTGCCTGGAGTCAAATCACATCTAACATGTTTCCTTCTGTAAGCAAAGCCGTATGCAAATGAGCAAAAATGTAAACAATGACGTCAGCATGAATCCCCCTATAGGTCCAGCAAATGTATCAGTGGAAAGTAGAAAGATGGACTTTGAACTAGCATTGGCGTCATGGTGTCATAATTGCATTCTAATTGACAAAAATAACATTGGAAATTGGTGGAAATTATGCATTTCTATTTATTACGTTAAACATGTCACTTTATAATGAGTAAGCACAGACAAAGATGGTGTTTCGAGGTGAAAAAGACCCTGAAACAAGGGCATATAGAAAGTTTCTGTGTGGACAAAGCTGGCTGTGATTTCTTGTAACAGCTATAAATCTCAGGAATGATATCAAGTAAAGGACAGTGCAAAAGAATGAAATAAACAGGTTACGGAATGATATGCTTGTTCATGTTTCATTAACTTATTAATACCATGTCAACACAAACATCGGAACAAGCACAAACACATTTTTGTCTGAAAAAATTCTCCTTTTGCCTTATTGACATACAACACATGAAAATGGAGAGAAAAACAACTTAAGATAGACTTTTCAGGATTACAAAACTAATAAGCAGTTTCAAAAACTTTTCCCAACATTCTCCATAATTCCAACACTCTACACTCGAAAAATTTAAGAAGTAGCTCATATTTCTTTATTTCTACTGCAGCCCGCAGACCATTGACCGATCACTGATCGATCACGCAAGCATTACATTACCTGTGCTTCACGCAAGTAAGAGGAAACCGTTCAATATAGACTGTAAAACTAAGTTTTAAAGGAATTCAACCAACGAGAATATGTTAGGTTACTGTTGAATGAACAGACACCTACAAAAATCAATGCTACCTCACGGCTAACTGAGAACTGTTTTCAAGCCGAGATGAAACTGTGTTTTTTGCCATCAGACACTGCCTAAATGACAAGCTATAGGACGCAAGAAGTCGACATCCAATTTCACCCAAATAGATTGTCAATTATGGCAATTTCAGCTAACCACAAAAAACAGCATTTTCAAACACCATTCCCCGCTACACAAACCTAGCTGAAAAAAACCAACGTATCTTCTAAGCCTACCATGCAACCATCATATATGCAAGGTCTCACCCAAAAAACAAATATTCCTCCCAGCAATACAAAGATAAAACAAACAGACAAGCAGTTGCAAAAAGGTTGAGACACAGAATCAAAAATTCCCCTTTTCTAACTAAAACCCCTTTTCCAGTTCAACAGAAAAGGCACAACGCCCCTTCATCCCCCCTCCCCTTTTTCAATGTTGATACCCTTTCATTTGAATCCCAAGTGGAGATCGAAACAACTTTGGTTGGGGAGGAGGGGGGTTGGGGATGCAGTGACTTGTATGACACGCATTGTACATGTATGGTCAGTGAGTGTCTCAACTCTTTTTGCAATATATTGCTTGTAGCTTTGTTGCATTAATATGAATGTTTTCCAGTCCCCTAGCTAAAAAAACATGTCTACTATCACATAAATTATGTTTTACAGCTGTATTTCCTTGTTGGAGACTCATCATTACCATGATCTGACTAAAACAAAGGCATAAACAAGAAGCCATTGCTGAGTATCAATGCATTTGTAGATGTACTGTAAATGTAAAAAGAATCAAAATCAAACCGTTTTCAGTATCTTTTCAAACCAGGGCCACACTAAAGGACTGGAAATTCCAGGATGCTGGGTAATGGTCATTTGACCTAATTTTCATGTGAAATAGGGTGGGGAAGAAAGCAAGGTAAGGGGTGAATTGTAAATGGGCAACAAACAAAAACGACCTCAATGTTTACCCAGATAACTAGTTCTTTGCAAAAAGAAAAAGAATTGTACAGTATGTACTTATTCCTGGTGCTCTTCCACAGAGGTATGCAAATTACAGAAGAACTTAAATGTTTTGCAAAACACATACCCATTGTAGATGCTAAAAAGCTATAAAATGGAGGTCTTCCTGCGTAATCAGCAGATTTCTTCACTAGCACTTCCTTCACAGATTCAGCATCTTCAGCAATGACAAATTTGTAACTACCCAGTTTCATTGAATAAAGTGTGCCATACTTCTTTCTCAAGCTGTATATAAACAGGAGAAGAGAGGAATAAAATCTCATATGATCTAATGCACCAATCAAATCGAAACTTCAACATCTCCCCCCTCCCCCTCCCCCCAGGCAAATTGGATTGTTCAAATTCCTGCCCCCTTGGGCCAAAATGGTGTTCAAATGCCGTTGAATTTGTCTGTCAAATGCCCCTCCTAAAGAAGACCAAAATGGGAACCTGTCTACGAGGTACGTGGTACGCTTTAAGAACTAGAAATAAATATTAATGAGTTAGCCGGCTATATAGACTGTTCGATTGGCAGGGTATTCTGCAGTTTAAGCGTGGTTGTGGATCCGTGAAATTCAGGTAAATCCGTGAAATCCCACGAAATTCCCAAATAAACGCAAAATACCGCGAAATCCGCCAGAAATATTAGCAAATATATGTCGACAAAACATATTTGATACTTACAGTACCGGGCAGATGTAAGTTGACAGTCTCGACTCGAAACTCGATCCTCGATCCTCGAAGCTATCGAGAATCGAGTATCGAGGTTCGAGGCTCGAGTTTCGAGTTTCGAGTTTCGAGACGCTCGAAGAATTTTTCGAGGATCTCGATACCGGATTTCGAGGAAACGATTAATTTTTCTAACCTCAAACAGTAGGAGAGAACAAAGGCAATTTTCGCGTAGCTTTTGTTCTTCTCACAGTTCCAAATCAGCGGCAGTGAGTGTTCGTTACATGTGATCTGTTTCGGCGCGATCTTCCATCCGCGAATCGGATTGTTGTTGTGAAACATGCCTAAAATTTTCATACCCTACACCAGAAAAAGCCAACTTCTGAAGCAATGAACAAATCAAGCTACAAGGTTGCGGCTTTTTAGGGCCGCTGTTTCAATTTCACAAGCTGAGAATGTAACACGATCACTGTTGAAATGTCCTCGCATGAATGTACGCAAAGTTTCGCATCAAAACTTCAAAAACATCATTTATCATTCTTAAAAAAAAAATGCACAATGCAATTGTCGGTAGCAAACGGAAAGGAACCGAAGAAACTTGAACGAAAACTGAGAGCGAACTCTAAATATTTGACAGCCGCCGCAAATGTTTATAGATTCGGCGAAGCATTACAAATTTGCATAAATGTCATCGAGAACATGTCAAAAGCAATGGTCGCATTTTTCATATTTTCTGTCTTCTGGTTTCGAATTGGAACCGTGGGTTCTTCTGAGGGATGACTGGGTTACATGTTCACTAAATTCAGCTTCAAAAATGAAGGGAACTAATAAAACTACAAGGTTGCGGCTATTTCGGGCGCTGTTTCACAAGCCAAGAATGTAAATACGATCGCTTCTGAAATGTTGTGAATATCGTCGCTGAAGCAGTACGCTGCGCATGATTATATTCTTGATTGTTCTAAATCTTTCGAATCATTCACTAATTGAAAACGCAAAATAATTTATTTTCGGTATTAATCAGCAAGGAATCGAGAAAACTTCAACGCGACCGTTCTCTTGAAGAACGATTAACTCTTTCTTCGAGCATACCAGTTTGACAGCCGCCGGGAATCAATTAGACTAGCCACAAGTCGACCTCTCGAATCTCACAGCAGAAAAGCCAAGAGGAGCGAGGTTTCTACGCCGCAGAGCGACTGTACTGGGCGAGCGACGTAGTTACATTTGGAAGAAGAGCATCAGTTATCGCTTTCGCAATCAACCGCACGTTGGAATTTCAACCGCAAGTCACGTTTGATTGACGTTATCCCCGAGGGTCCCAAAGATCTACTTTGATTGGTCTAAGCCCAGCAACCCGTTTGGCGCCAATCAAGGAATGAAAAGTCCTTCGTCCCGCGCCTTATTAAACAGGTCGAAGGACTTTTTCGAAAGTCTAGGAATCGATGAATGTGTTCCTTGTTTTCGTGCCCCACTTTTGAAATGACGTATATTTGGGCATCGAAGAATGAGACTAGAACCGATATACGCCGCAGGGAATCGAAGCCATGGAAGAAATTTTGCGTGAAAAATGTGCCCGTGTTATGATGTATCATTTTAGAAATGAATTTCATGTTGCCCTAAAATTGTAAACATAGACGTATATCGAGATCGTCGCGGTTCGGTTATGAGAGTTGCTTACTATATAACGAACCTACAGTAAACGCTCCTCTGTTAAGACGTGTGAAAAACTAATCGCGCGAAAAGTTTTTTGTTTTCTTGTCTCGAAACTCGAAGCGCTCGACTCGATACTCGATTCACTCGACTCGAGCCTCGATCCTCGAAGCTTTCGAGTATCGAGGATCGAGGTTCGAGTCGCGAAGTTCGAGCTTCGAGTGACTGTCAACTTACATCTGCCCGGTACTGTATCTTGGCTATTAGACCTGTTTTATTCACCACAAATGTCCACACTTAGCTTGAAACTTCATTAC
>JAEMWC010001641.1:102500-119515 GCA_016490735.1 Pachyseris speciosa
GTCACATTTACACAAAGGCGTGCACGTTGGCAGCGTTAGCAGCACCCTTTGCAGGTGCACTTAATGATTAGGCCAGGATGCAGTGAAGAACATCAGAAATGCGCGTTGTTAACATTTAGATTTGTGTCACCGCAGTTTGTGTATTATTTCTTCTTAAACTCATATGGCCAAAACTAAAGAGCATTTAGGATCCAAACAACCCGAAGAACTATCAGAATCACGAGGCAGGCCGAGTAGCTGAGAAAACCTTCCATCGGCAAGGGATAAACCTCTGTGATGTGGTGATCATGAGAGGAACCGGGAATTTCACTTCTTGACTACTTCCCTGAATTAGTCATTCTTGATAGCAGGGACTATGCAGATATCAGTGTAGTTGAAACAGTCAAGAAACTTGACAAACTTGGTAAGAAGCAATACCAGAAGTACTTCAAGGATGTTATTAAGGATCGCTCAACTTCAATTCACAATACAGTAAAGAAGAATAATCTCCTTATCTTCAGAAAGAACCGAAAAAGGAAACTTTAAATGAAGGGGGAAAGATTGCAGTGCTCCAAAGCAATTCACAAAGCTGTGACAGATATGAGATCATGAGAGGTGCTTCAGTCACGAAGGCCAATCCTTTCACCTCCACTGTCAGAGTTCGGCAATTTATGCCTCAGTTCCAAGTGCCAAGTCCGAAATCTTGAAATATCTGCAGTCAAATAGCTATGGTAATACCGATCCTCTCGCTCAGATTGACCGCAAAGTCTTGTAGAATGTCGAAGCTTCGACGTTTGATGAATACGCGGTGAAGGTATTCATACCACATTTCCAGCAGCCGCTCCATCAAAGCAAACGTGTGGACCAGTGTAGTGTGAGACATTCCTGACAGCCTAAAGGCTGGTTTTCACTAGCGCATAAGCACAAGCATATCCATAAGCATAAGCGCAAGTGAAAACAGCAGCATAAGCAGAAACATAAAAAGAACGATCCACTTATTTGCCTTATGCTGTTTTCACTAGTAACGCACTCGACATAAGCATAAGCATAAACACAAGATAAACGAACACGTTCTGTTTTTCTTGTGCTTAATTTTGCTTATGTCGAGTGCGTTACTCTTTAGTAGTGAAAACAGTATATAAGTGGCAAATAAGTGGATCGTTCTTCTTATGTTTCTGCTTATGCTTATGTTTATGTCGCTGCTGTTTTCACTTATGCTTATGCTTATGCTTATGCTTATGATTATGCTTGTGCTTATGTGAGCTAAAGAAGCCAGGGGGTCAGAAGGAAAGTAGCAGGAAAAACGAAGTTTGCAAAGAACTGGATGATGTTTTTACGGGACCCTGACAAGAAGTCTGAGCTGATGTCGAAGGTAGCACAATTTCAATGGCCCCTTGACAGAACATTATAACATATAAAGTAGTTGATATACTCCCCTAATAAAAAACTTGCTTGTTAAATGCGTGAGTTTTCCAATCTCAAGTTCTCACATTTCGACCCCCACCACGTGCCAGTATCCATGGAGCGTATTTCAACATTGAAAAGGGAGAGAGGGGTTTTACCTGTCGATAAAAAGAGGTTCTTTCAATTACGGGAGGACGCTGATAGAAAGCGATTATTTTGCTCAAATTTGTCACCACTTTTGTCCATGTTGGCAGTTGGCTTGTTAGCTCAGTTGGTAGAGCACTGCACCGGTATCGCAGAGGTCTTGGGTTCGAATCCCGAACAAGCCTGAATTTTTTTCAGGCTTTATTTTAACTATTGTTTAAGTACTGGTCATAACTGCCATGATCACTCACACATTCATTCATTAATCCGCAGTTCAAATATATGAAATTTGTCATATATTCATATCATTCTCATATATTCACCACTCACGGGTATATTACGAACCAACTAAATGACCAGCTCCCAGCTGGCTTGTTAGCTCAGTTGGTAGAGCACTGCACCGGTATCGCAGAGGTCATACATTCGAATCCCGTACAAGCCTGAATGTTTTTAGGATTTATTTTCACTACTGCTTAATAGTGTTAATAACTGCCAATATCACTTACGTATTCATTCACTTTTGTCCATGATTGCCTTTCTACAGCTTTTGGTTGATTTCGCTTGTTGGGTGCCCCTGATTCCTAATATGATCAGATTTCAGTTTCTTGACTGTTTCAACTACTCTGATATCTGCATAGTCCTTGCTATCAAGAATGACTAATTCAGGGAAGTCGTCAAGAAACGAAATTCCCGGTTCCTCTCATGATCACCACATCACAGAGGTTTATCCCTTGCTGATGGAAGGTTTTCTCAGGAACTCGGCCTGCCCCGTGATTCTGATAGTTCTCTGGGTTGTTTGGATCCTAAATGCTCTTTAGTTTTGGCCATATGAGTTTAAGAAGAAATAATACACAAACTGCGGTGACACAAATCTAAATGTTAACAACACGTTTGTCATTTTTGATGTTCTTCACTGCATCTTGGCCTAATCATCAAGTGCACCTGCAAAGGGCGCTGCTAACGCTGCCAACGTGCACGCCATTGAGTAAATGTGACTGCCAAGAGAACAACTCTTAGGAGCGAAGGGCATTTGTGAGGGTTTTTTTAAAGAGCATAAGCATTCCTAATAACATCAGATTTAATGTACGAAAAGACGCGGCCAATTTAAACGCATTTTCTGCGTTTCTCCTACGATTTCTTCTGCTGGTGCTATCGCCGAGCGAAGACTGGGTACTAGTACTGTAATGTGGCCTTGTCGACACTATTTTAAATGCAGTCTGTAATAAAATAGCAAAGTACATTAAATTGTGATCAAATCAAAATAAAAATGCAACATTTGTTTTAAATGTGGTAAAATAACTGTTGAAAATCATATCACAGGTTCCCAAATCTTGCTGATTTTGGTCAAAAACTAAAATCTCCTTAAAATGGAAGCGTGAGCAGACTGACGTGGGCACCCCTTCTAATATCATTTGTTAGGGTACAAGCAAGTTGTGTGCCAAATTTCATGCTTTTATCACTCTTGTCACGATCAGGTCATTAAGCCACCTGACTATTAAGCTTGAGCTTATTTATGAAAATAACACTGAGTTTATTGTTTTAAAAATGTTGATGTTACCTTTTTAATGTTACTTCTGTTATTTCAGTTCTGCCATTTTTCCTCTAACGTTAACGCGCATGAGTTTTCTTTTTTTGTTTGGTACCAGTCTGGAATGCTTTGCTGTTGCTGCATTTCATGCCGTTATCTCTAGCAAGCTATTTATAGGTGGTTTGCAGCCACTCTCAAGAGACTCGGCTAACAATGGTGAAACGAACAGATGCTGGTGGACAAACAAAAGAACTAATGAGAGATGTGTTGTTTACGTCCACCAGCATGGCAGCGATGACGTAACGTGCAAACCACCGATTGATGTATTTTGATAATCTCATTTGTTCTATCTGTGCGTGAGTAGTTTGTTCGAAATTGATTTTATCTTGTTTTCCTTGTATTGGATCTTTTCACCTTTGCTGTAAAAAGTATTATCTGAGCATCCTTAAGTGCTGATCACCCATTGCCAAATTAGCTGCTAGGCATGTTTACTAGTAAAGTTTTCTTTCTCTGATTATGTAATCTCCATGGCCAATTAGCTCTGACATGATACACAATTTATGTTAAACTTAACTTGGTTGAAGTGATTTATTGATTGATTTGATTTATATCTTCAGGTACTTTACACTCATCAGAAGGCAAAGAAAGCGAAGACCTGGCAGGTATACAGTCAGTGCAGGTTTACAGCTGTATTTATTACAGTCCAACCCTCATTAAGCAGCCACCTTTGGGGAAATAGAAATTGGCCGCTTAATAGGGGTTGGCCACTTAATAGTGGTAAAAAACAATAGATGAACCCTCATTGGGACTTTGTTTATTGGCTGCCTAATAGGGCTGGCCATTTAATAGGTGGCCACTTAAAGGGGCACTGTCACAGAGTTTGGGTCTGAACCCAAACATGTGTTTGCAAAGTGGAACACTTAAAAATTTTGCAATTTTCCTACGAAGTACTTAATCAGTGCATTGAAACTTTGCGGTTGTCTGTGGCCATGGATGATGAGGAGGAAATGGATTGCAACTTGAGAAAAGTTAGGTTAACTTTTTTCAAGTTTCATCATTGTATCCAGGAAAAATTGCCATTTAAAATAATACTACTTCCTTTTCCATCCAAGAAATAATTAGAAATCTATCTCTTCGTGTTAGATGGACTGATTGCTTAATCGAATAAGTACTTCCTCACAATTTGAACAACTTAAAACAAGAATTACCATGACTGTCCCCCTTTAATAAGGGTTCTCTAATCTATTTTGGTATAATTTTTTTCTGCCTGAAATGTAACAAAGTGTGCATTAAGCAAGGAATTTTTACATTCCTAGAACTATAACTTGGATAAACAAAATAATGGTCTACATGTTGGCTCTGTTATCAGCCAAAATGAATTTTAAAAAGAAGTTGCTTCCATTTCTCATTTCATATGTTTGACTTTTTTGCAGGATGGGGTTTTGAAGGTCAGCGGGACTAAGGTGTGTATTGGTTGAGTGACTGATAACCGAGTTATCTATATGCAGTAGATAAACTTCTTTGTTACATCTCTCACTTAGTATGCGCGCTGTGATTGGTCAATTTTGCAGGTCATATTCTTCAGTACGGCCTGCTTGACTTTAACTAGTTTTCTTTCCCCTGCGCCAAATTACCCTCAGAGATATAATAAATATCTTACTAACCTTGTTTTCTCGGTCCGTATAGTAAGTTACGGATCATCGTTTTTTCCTATTAATTTACGGCCTGTGCGCTTCGTGCTTGGGCCATAAATCAACAGAAAAAAACTCAGTCCATAATGTACAGTATGGACCTCTAACTTAGTTAGTATGGGCATGTGGAAAAGCTGGAATCCGGAAAACCGGAATGCCGGAATAGCGGAAAGCCAGATAGGAAAGTTTCAGAAAACCGGATAGTGCTCATCAGGAAAGTAAAATTAAGTTTGAGTGAAATAGAATATAATTAAAAAGAAATCAGGTTTTCTTTTATGATTTTATTTTATTAAGGTTGCACTCCCTGTAGCACTCCAGCTCCCGAGATTTGTATTACTCAATTTTTTTTCCACGGTGGCGAAACAATTTAATTTGATAATGGCTGGATTTATTTTTGAACGCGGAGTTTTCTTCAGTGCAAGCTACAGATGATTGACAGCTATACTCCACCTTTACTTTCTAGGCACGAAAATATTTAACTTACCTTTCAAACTGTAAAACGTGTTCTAAAACTGAAGTGATGGGCTTCAAGAAACGAAAGTGTGAACAAATACAAATAATTCACGAAAAAATTATTATTATGCTGACCTCTTATCAGGAATTCCTGGTTCAATCATCTTCGAAAAATATTATCACATCATGAAAGTAAAGGTGGAGTACAGCTGTTGTTCATCTGTAGCTTGCACATGAAGACTGTAAGAAAAAGTTAAAAAATAGCTGCGTCCATTATCAAATTACTACGCTTTTCAATAACACGTGAACCCCAACTGACAACTGTGCTTTTCACTTTCGTCAACCAAATTTCCGGCAGCTTCCGACTACTAACAAGAGGTGACGAACTATGAGTAGCCCAAAGCAGTTTCAAGCACGGTGTATATTAAAGTCTGCAGATTCTTAGGATGATCAATCCGACCGTTTATTTGAGGAGATATCCATCAAACTTCTCGACTCAGAAGAAACGCATATAGTCGACAATGAAGATGATCAGCCTAGGCAATCCACCAAATATTGTTTTGCGTGCTTTTCTGATGGCCAATAGACTAATATCACGCTTGTTGTGAACAACAGATTTGCCCGTCCAGCCTCGACCAAAAAACAAGCAAACGCAAAGGATCTTAATCCAATGGGAGCTAGCTGAACTCATCCTGATGACGAGTCTGGACGGGCAAAATCTATTGTTCATCAGAAATGTGATATCGTTCTGTTTGGTGTGTTTCATCATCGATTTTTGTATTTCCATTTGCTTTAGTGAATAAAGAATACGGGACTTATGAGTGTAAACGTTGTATTTTGCGCCATATAAAACTTCAATACTTTTCAATGTAAATGGATTTGCTTCTTTGCAAACTGAAGCGAAGAAAACCACTCCGACTCGTGATATCGGTAAATGCACTAAACCCTGAATAAACTTACAACATTTTGAAATTTATTTCCCTATCAAAAGGCGGCGGTGGCAGCGATCAATCAGCAACAATCAGCAACAATTGTACCTTTTACCCACATTAAATTTGAGCACTAAAAGAGAACAAGGAAATACAATCTGTTTTTAACCAAAAGACCAATTTTTCACAAGCATCTGCCACTGTGGGAATGTTTGGAAAGTTCTCGTGCATATGCAAATGTTGAGAATTCTGCACGTGCAATTTGATTGATCGAAGCCAAAACATGGTTTGGTGGTTGGCGCTTGATAATGAAATTCTGCATGATTATGAAAATCTTAAAACTTAGTACAAATTTTTGCAACCATTAATTTTGACTGTAATAACTTTATTTTACATTAATATTATTATTTGAATTTGGTCATGAATAATAATTAATAAAAACTTTGAAAAAAGGTTTAAAAATGCTGTCAAGAGGGTGAACATTAGGAAGCCATTTCAAAACCACTCAAGTCTGTGCGTATCTTGCATTGATTATGCTTGCCTTGCTGGCCACTGTATTTTCTATGGCATGGTATAAAATAGTTATGCAACCCTTTCTTGTGGTAAAAGGCTCGTGTGTATACCAAGAAAATCCAAGTAACTTGTGGGATATTCCAGCACTCAAAAGCATTGCATAACTGGTATGAATCACTCCTTGTTTATGAATTTGCTCTCTCCCAGACAAGTTATCTTACCCTTGATAAAAGTCTTCACTCTGTATTCTTTTAGGGAGGGAAATGGCTTGTTTGGAAGTGTCGTAACTTAATCCTGGGGACTACACATTCCCTAGTTGAGCTTTCAACATTTAGGCAAGGAAAAACATGACTGGTATTTGCAAGGTTGGAAATTGGTGCTTGCCTGCTCATCCACGCAAGTCTAAAATCTGTTAGGCATGTACAAGTCATAGATCACTCGGTCATTTTGGCAACTAAGACTTTCAACTTCACAAAGTAAATAATTTCCAAGGCATAGATTCTCTACTTTGCATTTTGACCTAAAACTCTAATAACTAATTTTTGTCACTTACATGTATATGCAAAGTTTTCTTTAGAGCTTCCAAAGTACAGTCAAACCTCTATTAAGCAGTCCCCCTCGGGAAAGAACCGACTGACCGCTTAATAGAGGTTGACTGCTTAAAAGAGGTTTTCCAAAATGTTGCATAATGAGGTAAAATGGAACTTCGGCATGTATACAGTATATTGTATCGGTTAACAACAACAGTAACACAAAATGTGAGAGAAAACATCAAGTAATTCCATGTTCAAGGAAGTTCATGCCTGTAGTTCTTTCTAATGTTGTTTAAATTGTAAGGTAATCGTCTTTGTTGTTAATCACATTAATGATGTTCAGTTTTGTCATTCAACATGAACCACTCTTACACTGATTATAATTATATACCTCTATACTGATTATGTTATTTGATGAGCTGTTAAAAGTTTGACATGGTTATGTGTATCGTGGTGTCAAAATATATGATAATAATTATTTTTGACAACATGACAGTTTAATAGAGGTGAAATACAATAAAATTAGCCAATTGGGAATTCTGAATGGTGACCGTGTCTGCTTAATAGAGGATAAATTTACAGTAAATAAGGGGACCACTCTTTGGGAATGTGATTAAGTGTCAGTTTAATATAATAGAGGGTGACCACTTAATAGAGGTTTGACTGTACATGTAAGTGGGTTTCAACTTTTAGTAAACCCCAAGAAAATTAAGGTTTTTGGCTGCTAGTGTCTAAATAAGACCACAACATTTCTAAGTCGGGGTTTTCTCTGATATGCAAAAGAAAACAAAATCAAAGGTTCCTCTGAGCCAGCTCATGGATGCATCTTGCTACACTAATTGCGATCTACACTTGACTAGTAATGCAACCTCTTTTCCAGAGTTTATCTAACTTATTATTCAAACTAGACTGGTTGTGATGTTTTCTTGCCTGCACGCAACCCCCCATCAAAGAGAGCATTGTGTGATACCCCGAAAGTCACAGCATTGTAACTGTTTTTTGCCACAATATTAAATTACTTTTGAATTTTTATACTGATCGTTTATTTAAGCCAAAGGATAGACTTTCTGAACAAGATCGGTGTTTTGGCAGCTAGATTTCAGAATATGCGGCTATTTCCTTTACAAACCGTTAAATAACAATAGCGTCCATTGTAATATGCCTCCGACTTGGAAAGCTATCTCAGACAGTTCATGAGTAATTGCGATTTCGTCTTTGATAAGCAATATGTGCCTGTCTCAGTTTAAGCAGTAAAATCATATTTTTCTCCCAAAACAAATGTGTTGCATGTCTAAATACGGTTTTTTTCTTGGTAGAAAAGCTTTGCTGGTTACTTTGTTTCCGTTGATTCAGTGTAACAATTGCAGCGTTGTACAGTATGTTGTGTCAAACATAAGATCTAAGCTTTACCCTGATATGCATCAACACGCAGTACTCATCATGCGAAGGGGGATTCAATTCATTGTTGAATGTTCCAGTCCTTTGCTCAAATGAATTAGTTGCTTTTAGTCCTTGTCTAAAACGCCTGAGGATAGGAAATTTCTTATTTCCTTGCTTGCGGTCGCAGGAAATTTATTTCCAAACACTCCGTGGCCACAGCATGTTATATAAACATACATGTCTAGTGTTGTTTTCTCTCTGTTCTCTTGTCTTGAACTCCAACTGTGTTCTTCAGTGCTAGTGGCATCAAAATAACTTGTTTTGATTATTAAGACATTCATTCTTCCCTGCTGCACTCTTCCTTCGGGTGACAAGAAAAATTGTTGATAGGAAAAGCAATTTCATCATCGCTTTAAGATATCAGCATACAATTTTTGTCGATTTCCATCTTCAATTCTCTGAGCTTGTGTACTTAATCGTATTAGCTTTCCACTTTCCAACTCCACAAAGGTATATTCAGGAGGACCGGATGAAAAATCATCAGCTTTACAATCTTCACATGCTCTGAGCTAATCGACGCCATTCATATTCACTTCATGATACATAAACAGTCGAGCAAGAATCTACGCATTTCCCCTACCCCCCTAAAACTTGCAAACCTTGAGCAAAGTAGACTGCAGGGAAAACTACAATACTTACCAGGGGAGGGACAGAAGAAATGTTTCATCCAAGTTTAATGAATAAATTAATCAGAATCGAGTGAGTGAGTGACGTCAAAGTGCCTCCTATAGATCGTTTTCAGTCACACAAGTAAAAGGCTAAAATCATCAACCATTTACACTGAAAAAGATAAAGTCAAGAAATTGGATATTATAGAAGAGTAATAAATAAACAACATGCCAAAGTCTCAGGGCCATGCGATATCTGGTATTCGAGTTTTTCAGCAAAATGTATTACTCAAAATTATAGTATTTTGTATGGAAACGCCATCTTGGTGTACCTCTGAGGAACACCAAGATGGCAGCCGGAAACAAGTTAAAACATATGTTTCTTACTTTAGCTATCTCAAGGCTTAGTTCTCTCTGTTGAGCTTTCAAACATTCACATAGACGCTTTTCTTACCATGTTGGCTTTTCAAACCTCAAAAACACACAATGAATCGATGTTTTCATGTAAGTGATGTGCTTGTGGGCAGACATCTTTATGTCATGCACTGTGAAAAACTCTAAAATTCAAGCTGCCCTATTTTCAAAACAAAGCAAGCTACTGAGTTGAAAACATGCAACTAGCAGATACATTTCTAAAGTGTCTTTTACGCGATGAAGATAGAAATGCAAAAGTCTGTGTACTTTTGAATTTTAGTTTTTTATGACGTCACATGAAAACCATCTTTACCTCATGTCATGACTACGTCATTCATGAGTTAAAAAGGATGCAAAAACAGCAAGGAATCCCCATCCTCTCAGGTGCATGTGTTTTATGATCATCAGGTAGCATACTAAAACTACATGCACACTGTAAGTTAACAACTGAGTAAATCTGTTAAAAATCGCATTTGAGAATAAAAACAAACTTTTGAATCTTCAATGAAATTTGGAAATTTCTTTGAATAAGCATTGAAGTTGGCACATTTTTCTTGCTAGTGTATCTTCCTGACTGAATTCATGAATTAGTGAGAAATACTTTAAGTACTTATAAATTGTTCCTGTAGCGAGCATGACATTGTTACTTGCGTTACATTCCTTTTCAGTTTAGTAAACATACATGTATAACACAAAAATGATTAAAAAATTTTTGGGTGGGTATATGCCATACTACTTTGTCCTGTAAATTATTTGCTAAAAGATTACATTCCTCTCCTGTAATTTAAAACAATACTAACCGTGGGACCCCTACTTTTTCACTGGGGACCTGCAACCTTAGGTTAAAGGAGTCCAGGGGACGAGTTCCCAAAGGAAACTTTTGAGGGAAAACCATGTAAGTCATTTACCTGGGAGTGACACTTATTTATCTCCTTACTGTACTTACTTACTCCTTATTATCAGAGTGTTCAGGACACGTTCATGGTACAATCCAGAAATTATCTGCATTAACAGTCCCATTTGAAGAGGATTGAGTCACTGCACTGAACAAAATTATGCGATTGTCTTTCAGGCAGTACTTTGTGATGAAGACTGTAAGACACTGGATTCACTCTTCATTCAGAAGGACCAGGTCAGTTTTTATGTTCAGGACAGCTGTGAGTTAAACATGAATATATAATTTTATTAAAAACCAAACTATGGATAATAATCAGTTTTCCAGCATTTTTACTGGCTATCCAGACGCAGACTATCAAGTTGTATGCCTGCTGTCAAAAATATAGTTAATGAATGCATCAGCAAATAAAGAAAGTGGGATGAAATTTTCCCTCAAAACTGGCAGCCATTAAAAAATCACCTTGCAGGGGAAATGAAGGATTGAAAGTGAAACTATCGTATGCCGGTGACAGTCTGTGTGAACGTACTTTAGGCCCAGTTTTTTCCAAAAACGAAGCGCGCACCAGCAAAAAAAATACAGGGCAATGTTTTTTGACAAAAATGGGAGTCCACATGTCAAAATTCAGCCAATTCCGAGCAATTTGAAATTTCAAGGCTAAATCGTCACATATGATAGTTCTGCTTTCAGCCCTTCAATTGATGAGTAGAAATTCTAACACTGGAAACAAAATAAAAATGGGATTCAGTTTTTCATTGTTGATTGTTTTAGAATGACAAAGAGGAATGCTGGCATCATGTATAAAAATATTCTTGCAGCCCTGAGAAAATTTCCCAAGCAGCTGATGTTAAGCTTATAGCAAAATGCACTTTCATTTAGTTACTGAAATGCCACAAGAGTTTAAGTTCACTTAAAAACAAAAAAAATGTGTTCAGCAACTAATGTGACAAGTTTGTAAATGTGCTCTTGGGCCAGTGTATTCAAAACAAACTAAACAACCACTACTTTAGCTTAAGTTTCAGCACTCTTTAATTGACACACATTGAAAATGTTCTTTTACTTGCGCTTGATGCAACATATCAATCACCAGCTTCAAACTTCCAATTCTTACAAATAAGATGTTGTAAAAATGAGAAGAATTGCTGTTACTTGTCCAGCATGCCCTCATAGAATAATTGTTAAACATTCATTCTGACTCCATACAAATCCTTCTAAATTTTACTCAGTTCATGATATTATGAACTGAGTAAAATCCCATGATTTCACAAATTCTAATATTTGTGAAGTCACACTTTAGCACTTTATAGAATGGTCTGAATCACAAGTTGGTAGTTAGTAAACTGGAGTGATTTGACATCTTCGCCATATGTTTGTTTACATGTATCTTAGTCATGCAACTTACTCCCCTTAGCAGGTGGCCCCAGGAGAAGAGGTAGAAAGTGATCGATATTTAATAACTATTGAGGAAAGACTCAGTCAGCCAGGCTCACCCAACCACACCCAGGAGGTAACTTCAAACACAATGCAAGGAGTGGAAGTTAAAGGCTCAGGTTTTATTTATCAAGCAGGCAAGAGGAAAAGACAAGTAAGTTGATGTTGTTTGTTCCATTGTACTAAATTTCAGTACACCTACATAAAGGTCTTCATATTGTAAACATTTCACCACATTTAGGGTGCACAAAACGTGTTTTGTGTGTAAGACAGTTCTATGGGAAATGCTCATCAATGAGGAGCATATATGGCTAGATGTGTTTTATGTCTGGAGATGAGGAAATATGTTAAGGTTATATAATGCAAACTTGCAGTTGTGTACCATGCAAGCAAGGAAACCTCCTCTTTACATTTACAGATGGTTGAAACCTGTGTTTATGAAAATTACAGATGAACGTGAAAGAACCAAAAGCAATGTTTGAATTGAATTTTTTGTTATTATTGTGCAGCATATTAAAAATCCGATTCTCATATTTCATTGGGGTCTCCAAACACTCGAAACATTAAAATCAGTTGGCTGATTTATAAACTTTCTCGTGTTTACAAACCCTGATGGAACATTAAATGTATTTAAAGATGACATGAAAAATGTTCTGTATGGCATGTACCTGAGCTCATACAGTGTACCATGCTGTATTTTCAGTGTTTTCAGCCACCAATACTGTCATACAGCAGACCTGTTTTGACCCAACCCATTCAACCTGAGGCCAAGAAGGTAACAGGTCTAGCATTCCCTCTCTGGATAGTTGAAAGAGATTTGGATTTTTCGTGCGTACTTTAGACTATCCAGAAAGGAACTGCTAGCAACTGGTGTATTTTGAACAGAGAATTGTCAGTGGTGAAAAATTAACACTTAGGAATTTTATCATACTTACAACAATAATAGTAATATAATAATGATAAAGACCCTGGGAGGGAAAGATAGTTGAATGTCTAACACACAACTTTAGATTCTGACGCTATTGCTGAAGTGGTACATTTCATTTTGGTTTAGGACTTATTCAGCTAAGTTGCATATCAACTAGAGAACTGTTACATGTAGCTACTGAAACTAGTCTGTACATGTATTACGTTTGATTAAAAGAGCTGAGTGAGAACATGAGCTGCTTTCTTCATAAACTGAGGAAATTTCATGTACTGAAAGTTTAATAACATAAAATTAAGACTCTGAACATGGCCTCAAACCGTTTTCGTCTTCGTTGACGAATTTGTTTGCTTCCGTGATACTGATTGTATTTTTACTGACATTCAGAGTGAAACACTAAGTGTAAGGAACGTCGATATGTTAGAAACAAAACCAAGATACAACGCTACAATGGCAAACTTTGAAGGTTTCTGGACGAACATGAAGATTCATGATTATTTTGATCCCGTTTTTAAGCGACTGCATGATACAGTTATGTTACGGGAATTCGTCACTATATTAAATGATTATGAGAAATTGACTATAGATGTTACATTCAATTTCAGCCGAAAGAAGACAGTATCATTCCACGGCAAAATCTACGTCTTGCTACGATGAAGAGGTCTCCAAGTAAAAATGACTTTTTCAACCTATATAGTGCTTATTCAGGTAAGCGAGCACGAGAAACAAATTCAACCAATTGCTGGAAGGAGTCATCCCTGCAAACGCTGGGTGGGCAATATCCTTTTCGGCCAGTGGGGCAACAGCAAGATCAGAGAGTTCCATTCAACATAACTGAGCCCTCTTCAGCGGCAGAAAAAGAGACTCAGAAGCCATCAAACCAGGTACTCACAGAAAGCAGACGCAGTACTGCTCAAATTCTTGCGCTGTTCTCGTCCTCCATGAGCACTCCGCATTTGCAAACGACAGACACTAAAAAAAGCACAATAACCTCTCATTCAAGCATTTCAGAAAATGGAAGGTCTAACGGGCACCATTTGCAGCTACCTGGACCTCTGGATAAAAAATCATCAGCAAAGGAAACAGTCAAATTCAGCCTTGCAAGACCAACAAGTGTCTCACAGCCAATACTTGCGAAGGATGATCCTATTGAGTCAAACCCAACAGTGAGTGAAGTTGTCTGCGAATCTATAAATCTGTCGCCTGATTCATTTATCGCTTCCTCTAGTGAGACCACTTGTACCTTGTTTGATGCTGACCGTCCTCAAGGAGACCATGTCTGTGATATTCCCAGTGGAGCTGACGTACAGGAGTCTGCAGTTGGCAGTAAAGAGCGAAAAGAGCTTTGGTTAAGGACTGATTCCGAGTCAATGCCTCTTGTGATGAGACATCCAATTAGTGTGGACAGAGATTGTCCTCAAGTTTGTGTTGATTTGATAGAGGAAAGCGGCTTAAACCAGGAAGGCAAAAAACTGGACCACTGTACATTTGAGAGCCCTGACTCAGCCTATTTCAACGGAACGTCCTTAGTAGAACTATCATGCCATGACCTGTGTTCAACTCAATCTCCACAAGGCTTTCAAGCATCAACCTTAACATGCGGTGATGCAGATTTGGTACACACCAGCCCTCAATCAGAACCAAACCTACCATTTCACAGACCACACACCGATTCCACATTCATCGAGGATTTCCTCACAGGTTATAAAAATGTGCCTGTTAACGAAACAAGAAATGATAAATGTGTGGTCTCCAGTCACCCAGGTTCTTTGTTTCCATACTGTGCACTCGAAAGACAAAACCAAACCATATCCTTGGAGAGGCCTTCAGATGAAGGCATACACAATAAAGGCTTCAGTAATATGAAACCGTGGAACAGGTCATCTTTTGATTCAAAGTGCTTTGAGGACGTAGATGATAGCCTACTACAAAGACCGCTGTCACCAGAGTTATACATATCGGAGAAGGACAGATTAAAACAGAGGAGAGCTGCTACTGTTGGCACAACTAAAGTGATACCTTCAGACAGTCGCACGGTAAGTGCAAAGTGTATCCCAACTGCTTTGTTTCAAAAACTACCTTTTCTATGCAATTTTTTGAATTAGCATGCAGTAGTTTCTTTCCCTCCTATTCTTTTGTGGTGAATAACTAGTGACAGCTCAAGTTTTATTTGAAAAATCTGTTAAGAGAACAAGGGTGCATTAAATTTCTAGGTGGATTTGAGAAATGAAAACTACCTTCCTTACATTGTGGCTGAGCAGTGCCCTGTCCAATAAATGGCTGAGCATGTTCCGCAAAATAATGGTCCAGTTTTGTTGATAATTGTTCAGTCTACTAATGCCCAGAAACTACCATTGACTTACCGGGGTGGATTGTAAATGGGAAAAATTACCAAGGTTTGTCCCATTTGTTCTGAAAAAAGAAAATAAAACAGTGGCTAAAAGAAATAGTTATGACTTGTTTTCTTGCATAAAATCACCTGACATTTCACTTATAGAAGCTGTAAGAGCAATTTTTCATACTGTGACCAAACCTCAAGGATGGGACTAGACAAGTGCGGACACCAGAGACCAGCACATGATGATCGATGAAATATAGGAGCGAGTTAGCTGAACGCCTGTCTTTGTTCCTTGGTCATCCATGATTCTCCCTTAAAACATTCATGTGTATAATAAGAAGTGCGTGGATTATTTGTGATTGGGTACTTGAAAACAGGCTCACTGTTGTTTCCTCAGGTGAAAGCAGGAGATGGCCACTCGTGGAAAGGATCAGTTGTTAGTGATACAGTAAAGAGGGAAGGTCCTTCTCTGCCTCTGTCAATGGTGTCATTGCAAAGACGACAACTGCATAATCAGCCTACTCATGGTAAAGAAAAGAACCTGGGCCCAGTTGTTCAAAGTATGGTTAAGCTAATCCTTGGTTAACGAGAGCTTTTATCCCAATTTAATTACTATGAACTTAACTTTACCCTGAACATAAAATTTGCTTGAAAATCATTTCAGTTTGCCAGATAAAAACTTTGGTTGGCTGTTAATCATAGGTAGCGTAAATTGGCTTTCGAACAACCGGGCCTGAATGTGAAATGTGCCACCTTAATGGCTCTAATGTAATACAGAGAGTAAGACTCCCGCAGAAACGTTCACCTTCATAAACTGAAATCGGTGTAAACATGGTCAGTGCCTAGTCTCTCTGCTAATTGGTCGGTTTTTATGTCTTCAGGGGAGCCACTATGCCCCAATACTGTAGCGAAAGAATTTGTCTCCACCACAGTGCCTCAATTTGATTAAGTTTTTTCAGGTGACGACACAGATTCATCGCCTGGCCTCACCAGATGGATTGAGGGTTCACCGTGCTCACTGTCCTCAGAAGTATTTCCTACATCAAGTGAAAGCATAACTTTGTCATCCACTGAGGGATTTATAAATCAAACAAAGTAGCAGAGCAAATCCACTCGCAGATTCAGACTGAATTTGTTCAAAGAGTTCCTCAACTGGTAAATACATGCTGCTTGCTAAGATCAAATGTTACCCTCAAATTGTGTAGATTTGACGGCGGTTTTTGAGTGAGCTATAGCGATTCTGTTATTTGCTAGGACCAGGAAGAAAGATTACCGAGAGGGTTTATGTCACGAATATAAGCCCTTGATTAGTCTCTAAGTGTCTCAATGCCGTCAACTCTCTTGTGGTGTTTGCCGGTAACACCCGGATCTGCGCTTTGTAAGATCTGGACCTTTTTAGCCCTCTATATTAGTTAGTTGTTGAGATACTACATTTGGTGACATGTATTTTGTCGTCTTCGTTGTACTAGGAATTTTTGCACTTTTGTATCATTTAGTAAACGTGGTTGACAGCCGATCTGGAGGTATTTTGTTCATAACAAAATTCCTTATTAGTGAACTTGATCTTGGCAGTATTACCGTTGCTGATGCCTGGCCACACAGAACAGTAAAAGGTAGTTTTAAAGGAGGAAAGCACTTATATATCGCAGAACTTTTAACAGCATTCAAAATTGTAAGTTAACCTCCATTTCTGTAGTTAATTCGCGGCGCTTCGGTTTGTGACTCTTGTTTGCAGCCCAGACTAAGAACTCCCATAATTACTGAACCATCTGAAACTGAGGATGACCTTA
>JAEMWC010001642.1:0-92500 GCA_016490735.1 Pachyseris speciosa
GCGTTATTATGTATTACTTAAGGGGACCGCTTACAGCGACTGATTATCGTGCTCAGAACAAATAGTGAAGGTGGTGGTGGTGGCCAGTGATGGTAGTTGGGGTGCACCTAAAGAACAACAAAAACTATCTTAACAGTAAATCGATAAAAGGAGACACCTTATTAGACGTTTTGTATGCTAGGCAACATACGTTTTCAAAAGTGATCATTACAATATTTGAACGCTATTTATATACTTCTAATCTTCTATTATAGTGGTCTGCGACCTAGATTAAGAAAACCTATCTTTGCCTAGCATACGAAACGTCTAATAGGGGTTTTCTTTTAAAGATTTACTGTTAAGATATTTTTCTTAAGTTTGGTTCCAAACCCCTATATTAAACGTTGTCGAAAACTAACAAACAAAGAAGAGCTGCAAGACAAGCAATAACAAAATAAGCAAAATGTCTGTCATTGCCACAAGATGTCAGATTCATCCGGTTGGAAATTTGTGCACAATTCAGTATCGATGCCCAACACAAGTGATGATAATGTAAATTGTTCCAGCATCTCCAGGAGAGACTCAAACATCAGTTCTGAAAACTTTACTGAGGACATGGCACAAACAATAAAAGTTTTTCTCCGGAATTTCTCGGTATTCTTCGTAAATGGTAAGTACTTCTTGTAACGGCTTAAATGCTTTTAAAGCGTATTGCAGAGCTTCAAAGACAGTACAGGCGTCCTTGCTACATTTTTCAATAATGTGAATATTCACTGAATTCACCTGTCAAACTGCGGATCACTAAACAGGAAGCGCGCAAGGGGGAGGGACCGGGGAGGTCAACCTCCCCTCCCCCCCCCCCCAATATTTGCTTAAAAAATAATAAATTCAGTAAAAGACATTTAAAAAAACGTACTTTCAGGGGATAATAGTGCTTGGCTAAAGGTGGCGGACCTCGTGGGAAAAACATCCCAATTTATGATTAGTTTCTTTAGATCCTGTCTGATGGAATAAATTTTAAAACCACTGTCTTTAAAATTCATACACTTAGTTGTAGTCTTCTGTTGGCGATTAAAATGGGGTGTACAGACCAACTTCTGGGAGTATCTGTTCCATCAATTTCTTAGGCTAACTTCTAGAGATAAGGCGCGTTTCTGTGAAAGTAACACTTAAAAAAAAGGAGTTGCTAAAGAAAGGCTAAATGAGAAGATTCAAGAAAGGTTTATTATTATCTTACAGTACTAAACACTCACAAAGAAGAAAGACAGACTTTGCATTCTGCCGGATGTGGCAACTAATTTTTTTTTGTCGTAAAGACAATCCAAAAAGGAATCGCGGTACATTCAGACAAATTCGATTTCGAGACAGTAAGCGAATAAAATGAGCCCCCCCCCACTTTGAAAACTGATCCGCGGGCCCTGCTGAATTAATACGCCAAGAAATGCCTTCATTCTTGTCCAACCAGTCTGCTTGTCTCTCCCTGCATCTCTGGGCAAGCTACTGATTTTCTGGCCTTGATTACGAGCAAGGACAGGCGCCTATGACTAGGAACGTACAACTCCCATACCAAGCCTATGCTACGGCATTTTTGCAGACCGATCTATTTTTAGACTATCTTTTCCTGCGAAAAAGGGCAACGATAAAGGCAACGGGAACGATAGTGCATCAAAACGATATTTTTGAGGTCAAGTACTCAGCACTTGCCTCCTATTCAATAGACTTTTGTCGAGTTTGGAAGAAACTAATTCGTGTTGACGAACAGTGGCCTAGTTTGGGCGGGTCTATTGTTGCTATTGTACTAGAGTGACGCTCACTAGTATGCCTCTCCACTTATTAGTATGCAGGAACGCACTTTTACCTAGTTAGCTAGACACTGGTTAGGCAGTCAATTAGTATAGAGGAACGCATTTTTGCCTTGGTTACAACAATGAGTGACGTCATGCACTCGACCCTTATCCATATTGATAACGGTAACGCACTTTTTTCGAGGGAATCCAAACGGAACGCACACGGAACGCAAAGGGAACGCACAAAAGAGGCTAAATTCTGCGACGCGTGTGAAGGAACATTGTCTTAATTTCTTTTGCAGTTCAATCGAATGTTCCTTCTGCCGTTTAGCGGTTCGATCCTAGGCGTTCGATAAAAGATTGCACCCGTTCAGCTTTTCAAACAGTCCGTTTCGAACGGCTTGTCTAGCCGCCGTTTCTTATCCGTTCCCTACAACAACTACAACACTACAACACACCTTTATTCGCCTTGTACTTAATTATATACATATATAAATAGAGAAAAAATAATATTTGTTTGTACTTAATAAAGCCTGGAGCTGGCCGTTCAGCTGTTTGAATGGATACCGTGTGGGAACGCTTGCGTTACGGTATCCCACAAAATAAATCACAAAGGGATGAATTCACAGGTTCGCTACCAAATTGGTTTAGTTTTCTCACATGTTCGACAACTAACAGCTTTCAACACAGCTCATCTCAATTCACGCTGGCTCGATCGATAAAATACACAGCCCCAACCACAAAAAGTCTTCAATTACACTTGACATTCAACTTGTCACCAATAAATCAGTCACTTAGAATTGATTGACTTGATAGCTCATTATCACGCAATTAGTGAGCCCCAGTCTCCGACAACCGAAAAGAATGTTTTCGCGTGAGAAACCAAAGTTTGTCTCCGCTGTTTGTGTTTTATTTTCGTCAAAATTGTGGCTTGGTAACATTAGCTCTAAATAACCTGATAAAGTTACGTTATGGGTGTCCAAAAAATGGAAACCGCTCCAATGTCACTAAAGAGTAAGAAAAAAGTATCAGCACCTCAATCAAATGTAAATCGGAGTTTTTTGAAACAATCAGTCTGCACGGTCTGCACAGTCTGCATGGTCCGCAGACTGCAGTCAGCGTTTTATCATGACCGCTATGCTGGACATTTTTTTACACATTTTTCTTGCCCCTTAACCGAAGACAGCAATTTGCATAAATTAACCGCTTGCTTGATGATGCCAATTTTGAAATATAATAACGGCAAATCTCCTTGATATCTTACTATCAAACCTAGATAAATACAATCTACAGTAAGTAATCAAACGGTCTTGCGTGAAATCCCCTGAATAATATTATTTAAAAGAAAGATAGTCGTGAATAAAAATTGCAAAAAATCGTAATTTTGCCATTGCAAATTGATTAGCCTCGAAAAATTATGGAGTGCCCGCGGAGATTTTGGAATCAAAAGATTCACAAAGAGTAAAATATTCACACCCAGACTTAATTTTCATGAAAATCTAAATACCAGGAAGAGATAAGTTTGTTTAAAGATGTCTTAATTTAATCTTTTTAAAAGCACCCCCCCCCCCCCCTTCAAAATAACAAGGCATAGGGGTCACTAGGTAAGGCAAGGTGAAAAATTGATAACATATTTCTTAAGTTTGCTATAATATAAGCAGATTTTTATCTCTAAAGTTGCTTTTGATGGTGTGTGAGTATAAGAAGCACTGTGGCTGGTGGTGATTGGTGCGTCTCCATCCTCGTTCAGGCCGTTGTTGATTGGACGATTTCGATCCTTGTCGTTCAGACCAGAAATTGTCCCTCAGCGGTCCGCTTTGGTACTGATTGACTGTGTTGTTTGATCGTGGGCATCCACGCTTCAGGAATTTCAATTCCACTGTCCCTGTTGATGTTGTTAGGGTGAAGTCTTACGTGAATAGCCTCTTCAACCCTACGGGTGTACCAATGTGGGTCTCGGTCAATAAATTTAACTTCGTCCTAGAGGGATAATGTCCGGTCGCGTTGCTATGTTTTGAAACGGCGGAGGATTGGGTTCGGGCAAGCCGTATGTCTCTATCGTGTTCCTTAATCCGTTCATGCATAGATTTTCGCGTCTCTCCATTATAAACCTTACGGAATTCGCAGGGAATCTTGTAGACTACTCCGTCTTGTTTTACTAGATCGACAATGTCCTTAGGTCGCACTAGGTGGGATCCAAGATGAGAGGTGTTTCTTTTCATGAGAGATAACCGATGATTTTGTTGTGAGGTGTTTAGATCGATCGTACAGGCACTTGACAATACCGCGTTTTACAGATTGCGGATGGTGTGAATCATACGCTAGGTACTGGTCAGTGTGTGTAGGCTTTCTGTAAACACTGGTAGAGAAGTATCCATTCGAATCCTTGATGATCAACGTATCAAGGAAGGGAATTGAGTTGTCACTCTCAGTTTCCATTGTGAAACGGATCGTCGGCTGTTGACTATTGAGGTGTTGTAAGAACGAGTCAACTTTGTCACGATCTAAGATGGTAAAGGTGTCATCCACATAGCGTTTCCAGATCTTAGGTGTACAGGGCGTCGATGTCAAAGCTTGCTCCTCAAAACCCCTCATGTAGGTTAGCTATCACTGCGGATACCGGGCTACCCATGGCTGCTCCTTCTTGCTGTTCGTAAATCAGTCCATCATACTGGAAATATGTAGATCTAAGAACGAAACTAAGAGGTCTCCAATCTACGTAGGTGTTAGAGTCGTGCGGTTGACAAGGCACGGATCAGCTTCTACTTTTCGTAAACAGAGACACTACGTCGAAAGACACCATGATCTCGTTTTCTAGTACTCTTTTCACCGTTCACAATGGACACAAAATGAGCTGAGTTGTCAACTGTGTACTCTGAGTTCCCTGTTAGGGGAGATAATATATCGGCTAAGTAGGAAGATAGATCAAAAAGTTGCGTTTTTGAAATATTTTGCTGTCAAAACTCCAAATGTCAAGGTGTGAATTGTCCAAAAAATTCTTTGAGGCCTAAACTTCCCCCCCCCCCCTCCCCCCACCCCTGATGCTCAGCTCAGGTTTTTTCTTCACAGTGAGTAGTTTCATCCCAAGGATTAACTACACTCAAAGTATCAAGGAAGGTTTTGTTTGCCCATTTCCAATTTTGCTCATGCCTTAGCGACATTCGCTCTTAAGGACTCCAAAAAATACAAACTAAACATTAGAAGGCGGAAAATTTGTTTGCCCTTAATGAACGGTTAAAATTACAAAATCGTTTACTAGGTTTTAACAGATGAAGGCTCTCGTTTAAAAGATCAAATCCTCACCAACTGTTTCAGAGAATCTGGGACGTCATTCCAAACTTAAGTAAAAAGATATAAAACCTCACCAACTGTTTCAGAGAATCTGGGACGTCATTCCAAACTTAAGTAAAAAGATTTTTTTTAATGCTTTTGTTCCTAGGTTAAAAGAAGCAATTTATTATCGTTATTTTGAAGATTAGGTTTCGTATTGACCGTTGATCTGTGGGCTCCATATCGTTTCTTTCGGAGAGTTTAATTTTATTTTTCGACTTTGACGGATATCATCGAATCTGATGTCACAAGCCTATCGAGTGAGAACCCGTGCTGCCTGATTTTTATTATAAGGAGATCAGTATTTGATGACAAACAAACCAATTTCGTGCAATTAATACCTCATTTTGCAGATATTTTGAAGTTCTTACCTCTTCCAGCTGTTGTTCTCAGTTCATTTCCCTCCAGTGTTCCTGCCTCAGAAACAGACGACAACTTGACTTTCAACGAATAATTAAGGGAAGTTATATGAGAAGAAAGCCGCAGGTTGAAATTTGATATGAGATATTGTAGTACCCATGCTGTTCTTGTGGTAGCGGAATGATCGCATTTGGTCCAGGGTCCATTCCTGCCACGGGAATCGATTCCTTCTGATCACGATTCCCTCCACTGTTTGAGAAAACATGGGACGTCGTTTAAAACTTTACTTAGTTTAGTTTTTTTAATTCTTTCTTTCTGAGGTTTGTAAAGAAGCAAGTTAGTATTCACCATTTATCTGTAAAGCTTTAGTGGGCTCATTATTGATTCTTTCGGAGAGTTTTATTTTATTTTAAGACTTTGACTGATATCATCCAACCTGATGTCACAAGCCTATCGAGTGAGAACTCGTGCTGCCTGATTTGTAATTAAATACAAGGAGACGTATATTTGATGACAAACAAACCAATTTTGTCCAATTAATACCTCACATTTTTTACGGATATTTTGAAGTTCTTACCTTTTCCATCTGCTGTTCTCAGTTCTCTTTCCTCCAGTGGGATTGATGTTCCTGCCTGATGCATAATATATCTGAACACGGCTGAATTTGAAGTGCGTCAGAAACAGACGACAACTTGGCTTTGGACGAATAATAAAGGAAGTTATGTGAGAAGAAAGCCGCAGGTCGAACTTTGATAATTATGGGGTATTTTGGTACCCATGCTGTTCTTGTGGTAGCAGCATGATCAGATTAGGTCTAGGGTAGATTCCTTTCACGGGAATTGATTCCCTCTGGTCACGATTCCCTCCACTTTTTAAGATATCCTGGGACGTAATTTAAAACTTTAGTGAAAAGTTTTTTTAATGCTTTCTTCCCGAGGTTTGTAAAGGAGCAATTTATTATCATTATTTCGAAGATTAGGTTTCGTATTCACTGTTGATCCGTAAAGGTTTTGGTTGGCTCATTATTGTTTCTTTCGGAGAGTTTAACTAATTTATTTCAATTCATCGAATCTGATGTCACAACCCTATCGAGTGCTTAACTCGTGCTGCCTGATTTGGTAATTTAATATAAGGACAATATTTGATGACAAACAAACCAATTTCATGCATGTTCTCAGCGCCAATTCGTCAGTGTCAAAACCGTCGCTACCGTACAATGCGGGGAATCGTGACTAAATCCGGTCATGCTGCAAACACAAGTACATCATGGGTTTCACAACGTCCCATATAAAAGTTCAACCTGCGGCTTTCTCCTCATAGCTTTCTTTCCTGATTTGTGGAAAGTCAAGTTGTATTTTGTCCGTTGCTGAGGCGCTTCAAATTAAGCCGTGTTAAAAACCGTAAACTTCAGGATCCCAATCATTTTATCCTTTAGGCAAATATGTCTGCAGTAGGCGAAGTAAGTCGTTAACTTACGTTTATTAAATCGGCGCATTTCTATATATTGGTATTAGTTGATGTCACACCGGCGCAAACGATTCCTTTTTCCTCTATTCAGATTATGCATCAGGCAAGAACACCACTCCCACTGGAGGGAAAAGAACTTAAGACAACAAATGGAAAAGGTAAGATCGCCAAAATCCGCAAACTGTGAGTTTGATGGCACGAAATTGGTTTGTTTGTCATCGGATACCGTATTTCGATTTGAAGGAGAGCGGTTAAGCGAGGGGACGCTTATTAAATCTCTTTAAAACTAGCTGCAACTCTATTTTGGTTGATGCACATGACGAAAGAACTCTGCAATCACAAGGGGATAGAGATGGCTGGAAGTGGCTTACGGAAGATACACCGTTCTCTTACATGCAGTGATGTCGGTGTAATTCAAGCTTTTCTTTTGGAATAACATCCCAGGTTCCCTCAAATAGTCGGTGAAGCTTTAATCATCTGTTGAGCCCTAAATGGTTTTGTAATTTTAACTTCAGTAACTGCTTTAAGATTAGGCTTTATGCTAAAGGCTTCCATTTACAGCAGTGTAACTTATAGTAACACAGAGGGTAAATAAATTTTGTCCTCTAATTTATATAATTAATGCTCCTATGCTGTTTGTGTCCTCTAACGCTTAAATAAAGATTTCATTTCAATTCAGCAACGCTTACAATTCACGCCTTACAGTATTTATCTCAATGTTGAAACAGGCGAACGCGTATATTCCAAGGTCACACTGGGTTCATTTTCTTACAGCGGGGGAGAAAAAGTATCGAACTCTTCCCTGCGAATTTGAGTTTACCCAAAACTAAAAGAGTATTTTCAAACAAAGCCTACCAAGAACCGTGAGATTGTTGCATGGCCTTTATATTCACCGTCATTTTCTTTTTAAATTAAAATTTTTGTCCGGCGAAATAAGAGATCTGTTTGTATACATACGTTTCGCCGGTATCATTAAGAAGTGACTCAGTTGAATTCTTTGTCATTCACAAACCAACCTCTGTGCCTTACCCACCCATTACTTCACCTACTGATCATAACACGTCCTCGGTCTCTCCGTCCGTCACTTACTACATTATTTTCTGTCTTTTCAGATCATTTGCCGTTAGCATCCAAAGATCAGAGAGCTTTCCCGGTTGCCTTCTTAATGCTGGAAAAAATGCCAACCAAACCAGGATCCGATCCTCTTCTCTCTGCTTCTGGACCTTTTTCAGACAGCTCAATTATGAAAGGTTGTCTTGGCTGCTGAACCTTTTACAGACGGCTTAGTTATAACTCTCCTTTTGCACTGCTGAAAAAATAATCAATCGTGGTGGCGTGTGACTGTAAATCTCTCTGCCATTTTTCAATTCCCTTCAATGTATGTTTGTACCTCGGATCTTTTATCAGAAGCCAGTAATAATACCTATTTTTCATTTTAAGCAAGTTTATAGTGATATCAGTAGTTAGTTGGAACTCGCTCGCTGAAATAAAGGTGGATTTGTCCATTAATTTTGCTCTTGCCCTATCAACAAGAGGCTGTGAGTTTGCCGATACAACCTGCATAACTATCCTTATGCACTGCTAAGAAAAGAATCAATCGTGGTGGCGTGTGACTGTAAATCTCTCTGCCATTTTTCAATCCCCTTCAAAGTATGTTTGTACCTCGGATCTTTTATCAGAAGCCAGTATAATAATACCTATTTTTCATATTTAGCAAATTTTTAGTGATATCAGTAGTTAGTTGCCACTCGCTCGCTGAAAAAAAGGCTGATTTATCCATTAGTTTTGCACTTGCCCTATGAATAAGAGGCTGTGGGATTACCGATACAACCTGCATGTTACTTAAGAAATTGGAGTAAAAATCGTATTTTGCAACGAACTCTGCGTGAGAGCGGAACTTCCCATCCGCTCGCAGAAGTTCTTGAATAACAGTAGCAGTCCTTTTATACCAGCTCCAATAGAAAATTGTTCGACCATTTATGCGAATTTGTTTGTTATTGAATATAGCCCATTCCTTGTCACTGTCTTGGGGATGGTAAGAGGATTTAAGTTCAGCGAAATAATGTAACAATAAGTTGTAAAAGTTTGGGAAATGTGCCTTCTCAGGAAATGTTTGGTCATAATTACAACGAAACAAAAATTTTAACCCACCCTACTTATCAAAACAAAAAATGGAATTACCTTCCAGGACTCATTCCTTTGGTCCTTTATTAAGAATCTCGAGATCCAAACTAGTTAGTTTTTGCAATCTTTCCTCAAAATTGTAATTATCATTTTTTCTTTTTTGTTTGTCATATGTCGTTTATCAGTCTAATATTTTGGTCAGTGTATCTCCCTTTAATGAAACCTGATTGATCCGGATTGATTAAGTGCGTTAGGACTTTTAGCTATAACTTTGGATGCAATTTTGTAATCTATATTAAGGAGAGTTATTGGTCGCCAGTTAGAGAGATAAGTAGGATTTGAATCTTCTTTAGGTAAAACGACATGTTAAAGCACTCAACTAAATCTTGTCCCAACAAGTCAAAAAAAGTTGTAGAACTCCCACGCGAGTCCGTCATCACCTGGGGATTTCCCTTTAGCGAATGTCCGCATGACATTATTGTATTCTTTAAGAGAGATTTCTCCTTCGAATTTGTCACGTTCGTTATCCTGAAGTTTTGGTGTTTCAAGGTTCTCGACAAAAGATTCGAATGAGTCGCATGTACTTTCCGCACGGTTGGATGTAAACAGATCTCTCTAAAAATGTTCAATATTCAATAATATCTCCTTTTCTTCGTGTAAAATTTCTCCCTCCTACCGTTTCACTTCTCTGATTATTTTACGATTATAATTTCGCTTTTCTAAATTGAAGAAATATTTTGTTGGCTGTTCGCCTAACTCAATCGACCTGGCTTTAGACCGGATGATTGCACCTTATCCTTTGTTTTCGTAAAGTATTAAAACTTACTGTTTTAGTCTAATGTTTCCTTTTGTTTTTCTTTAATTTCGTTAGCGTTATTTTCCTGGCAAAGGACATTGTCTAGTTCTTCCAGTCTTTCGTTCCGGTCTTGTTCTTTTTTGCGAGACATTTCTTGCTTTCTACTTTGAATAAGTGATGGTAAGCACTGACTCTTATTTCCATTTTGATATCACTATATTTTCCCCAGTAAAAAAAGAGAACATACACACATGCACAAAATAACATCCACATGAAGCAAGCACTTCGTGGTCGTGGCATTGCTACTTGCATCTCTGCTTTCGATAGATTTATATTTCAAAATCATCCCAGCTCCCAGAAAAACGATAATTACACAACGTAAAATTGTCAAATGGCTACGTGAAATCAAAAGAAGCTGCAAAAACCGACAATCGAATTAATTAGGTTTTACTCTGAGACCAAGTTATCATTGACATACAGCTTGTCCAGCTCTAAATCGCTAAAGTGGGCTCTCTACCCTTGCTCCTTCGCAGCTTTTAAGTTGGGCAGCAGAAAACGTCGCCTGTCAATCAGTTCCTTAGGCAGGTCCTCGATCGTATTATACAAAAGCAGTTCCCTTCAGTGCCCTTGCCTTCCTGCGAACCTTTTTACGGTCAGTAAAACCCTTTGGAATTCGATATTCCTATTACCTGTTAAAATAATGTTATACTGGAAAAGTTCGTGTTCTTTACCTTTAGTACAATGCCTTGAAAATAGAAGGCAACGACAGCAAAATACCTCTACAGCAAACTTATCTCGACGGCTACAAAAACAACAAAATCATCAAAATGGCAAAAAAAACGAACAAGCAACATACCACAGAAAAAAATTAGATCAAAATACAACAAACTACGAGAGCCAAATACCTGGACAGGGCGAGATAACGAAGGCAGTTTTTACGCTGAATGAAATTTACTTTGTTTACCTCACAACTTAGCCAAATTTTATTTCCAAGAGAAATAATGAATTCTTTAAATGCCTTCATGTCACTTAATGTAAACTCCTGCGGCATGCGTTTTTTTTTAAGCTGTTCAAAAAACTCGCCCGCCTTAAAGCGGAGCTCCACGATTATTATTTTTTTATTGGTATTGAGCAATACCGCATGGCTTTCCTTGCGCAAATATTTTGTTTTTAGAGCAGTCAACAGGAATTGACTGTGGTTCAAAAACCTCAAAACATTACAAGAAAAAACAATCGACGCGGGTGTCTGCTCGAAAAAAAATTTTTAGCAATCTAAGAATGATCAAATATTTTCATCTAGCGTCGTTGGAAGAGCATGTTTCATCGTTTAGCCACCTCTCACAATAGTGCATTAAATGGCTTTCCATGTTTGATTTAGATCAAACATGTTCATCCAAAATTTCGCATTACGAACAAATGTTTGATAGTTTAGCAACTCCAACAAGCAATCGTAGACAAACTGTAAAAAGCAACCAAATAAACCACATAACGTCGAAAATTTCAGCGATAATACGAAAAAGTCATTTTTTGAACTCACTTGGTCCGCTGTTTGGTCAAACATTGCTATGCATTTAGCCACCAAACGTTATGGGTGACAAACACGATGTTGGATGAAAATGTTTGATCTTTAGCCGGGGCTTAACAAACATATTTCGTAGTACGTTAAACTTAGACATAAACTTAAATGTCGTAGAAAAGAGAAAAAGGAAATTAAACAATCCTGATAGTTTGGATAGGTAATCGCATGGGCCCGAGTAAAAGTAAGGATTAATATCACTTGTGTTTTCAGAAATTCACTGAAATTGACCTCGTCGCGCAAAACATGAAAGATACTTTACGAGGACTTATTGCGATTACGTGTCAATAACATAAGGGCAAACGCTTCTTTCAGTTCTTAACACTATAGAAACACTGACGTCAAAAATCATGTATGGTCAGCCAAGCAGAGGAAAACACTCATTCGCTTGCAAAACAACTAACAAGCAACTCTACTAGCTACGTCTTTGTGTCCAAGACGAGTAGATCGTTATTTATATCCAGTCGAGACAAAAATACAAGTTTCATTCCAGAACAAAAGTAATAACGATTAAACCTCAAATGCTAAGCGTCAATTTTATTTTTGTTACCTGTGTTGTCGAGCTTTCTACGACCTGAAAATACGCATCCATCCACTAAAACGAAAACACGAATCTACAAAAATAGCAAACGGTTTGTCCAAAGAAAGAACTTCTTCCACCAAGTTTGAGCCACTCGTTGCTTCCATTAATGCCGGTGAATTGTAAATTGAACTTTCGTGGTGAGCTGCAAGATGCCGCGGTAAACTGATTCAGAACAAGCCCTTGAAGCGTTAAATCATTTTCTTTTTCAACCACACAATCCGGGCACCATACAAGTGGATCCAAAATTTAACAATTTCTTGAGACAAGTGTTTTGCTCTTTAATTTTATCAGTTGAAAATTCACCCTCCGGGGTATCTTTTAAGTAGTTCTTGATTTTCATGCTTTTTACGCGAATTAAAAGAGAGAACTTCGAAGAAAATGAAGTTGTTGTGCTCAAAATGAAGAAATAAACTGAATATGAAATCGAGTAGATTGTTATTTATATATCTCATTAAGTAACACAATAAAATAACAAATGTAATTCCTGAACAAAAAGCAAATTAAAGCTTCAATAAGCTGTCTTGTTAGTACGTGTGTTGTAAGATTTCTACAACTTGAAAATACGCATCTAATCATCACTAAAAAATAAACAAGCATCTAAAGATAGATACGTCATCCAAAGAGATTGCCAGTTAAGAGTGACTTTTCGGCCCAGCATGAAGATGCCGGTGTAATATAAGTGAACACTTGAGCGAGTCAAGATTACTCATTAAAATTTGAACAAGCCACTTAAAGCGTAAAACATTTATTACAAATTTTAAGAAATTCTTTAGACATACAGTGTTTGCTTATTTCTTTTAGCAATGATTAATGCATAAGAATTTAAAAGATGAAGTTTTTGTCTAATAATGATTCTTCACAAAATGTGATTTAAGCTGAAATAAAAGATGATGTCACAAAATCTAGCAAATTGAAAGCTTGCAAATAATTTGTTGTAGCCTTGCTGGTGAGCGCAACAATCTAAGCTGTGCTTTGGGTGTCTGACTGATCCTGCGATCGGAAAGCCAGTACCTGGTCAGCGGTAAACTTAAAAAAAGCTGACCTCGATGAGGTCTTAACTTGAGCCCGAGATATGGTCACGTACTACTGGTCAGCGGATACGTTGTTTTGACAAGTGTCAATTGCCCATAACATTGACGTCCAATATCAAAAGATGTACACAAAACGCGGGTTACAACACACTCTTAATGGGACATTTTACATCGCATACATGGAGGGGCGGACGTACGGTCGTACGATGATCGAAACAAAATTTTCTCGAGCAGATGGATTACCATAGTTTTCTTAACCATGGTGCTCCTCTTGGGGGGCCGCCGCAGCTCCGCTACGACATCTCCTTCTTGAAACATTCTCTTTGGTTCTCTTCCTTTGAGTTTCTGGTATTCTCTGATTCCACTTATATATTCCTTCTTCCAGCGACTTTTGAAATACGTAAGTATACGATTCAAATATCTTTCCCGCCGAGCCAGAGTTTTCATTGTGAAATTTGTGGTAGGAGATTGTTCCAACAGCCGCCGTCCAATAACATGATACGAAGGTGTAAGAGGGACTTCTGAAAACTCATCATAGACATAGGTTAAGGCCCTGGAATTAAGAACATGTTCCGTTTCGATAAAACAGATTCCATCTCTTCATAGCTCTACTTCGAGTCACGAAGCACTTTCTTGAGACACCTTTACACCACTTTCACGCAGACTTAAAAAACGCCATCCCATCAGTTGGCTGTGGGTGTATTGTAGTGCCAAACAACGTTCTTGTTGAGAACAAATTTCTTCACCACAGAGTCTTTGTAAGTTCTGCCATTATCCGAGATGCATAAGGTTGGAATTCCTCTTCTTCCAAAGAATCGCTTGAGTTCTCCTGGCAAGGACCTTGCTGATAGATCTGGGGTGATTTCAAGGTGTATAGCCTTTTGTGCTTGTTCATGTAAACAGAGCGATATAGCACTTAAACATCTCTCTTGTGGACTGGTAAATGTTCTTCACATACGAAGGTCCGGCAAAGTCTACACCAACATGAAAAACACGCCAGATCATCTGATACCCAAAATGAAAGTAGAATTGGAGTAGGTGGAGAGCTGTAGGCTCTTCTTTGTATTTTCTTGCATGTTACGCACTTAGAATTCCTGTATTTAACAGCTTGCCTCCCTTTAGTTATCAAGAACTGAGCTCGGACTTTGGTAAGAGTTTCTCCAGCTCCATGGTGATTCATATTCTCATGGGACTGCTTGATTACCTACTTCGTAAAATGCTGTTTTCTTGGAATCAGGATAGGACTTTTTGCTGAATAAGGTAGTGAGGAGTTGTGGATTATTCCCTTGCAGGGTAACACTCCACAAAACTCACAACTCTTCCCAGGCTGCACTACATTTCTCACTTTCTTCCAGTTTAGTCTGGACATGCTTGTATCAGAGGTTTGCAGCAACATTAATCTCCTCCACAATCATGTCAGGAAGTATTCCTGGATTTCTTTTGATTCTTTTAATGAACTTTAGGACAAGGGCGGTTACTCTGATAAGTTTGCTGATGCTGCAGAACCTGTCAGGCTGGATAACTCCAGCCTGACAACGGTTACATTCAATACACTTACAATTTCACTTGAGTTTCCTTTTCTCAGTTCTTTTAAAGCCTTTTCTGGAACTGTGCCTACACTGATTCCATTGATCGGTCCATTTGGCCACTCATCTTCTAATCTCACTAGAAATGGTTGTCTCTTCCACCACATATCATTGCCGGAATACAATTTCTGAACTCTAAGCACCTCGTGAAGCAAGTTCCATGGGGCAGTACATCCAACCCTCCCTACTCCAAAGACTGCTAATCTTCTTGGCTCGATTCTGCACAAACTGCTTGATTTGCTTTGACTCTCCTTGAATCCACCACCAGACAATTTGGGAATCAATCCAATTTTACACTGTATCAATCTTTACGGTGGAAACCAATTCATCATACACTGCAGTCAGCAAGTTTGCCAGTGTCAGAGCTGCCATCAGGACTAGACGAACGATTGTTTATCCTTTCAGAAGGACAGGTCGCGCGGTTTTGAAGGGCAGCAGAGATGATGAGCAGACATCAGTGGTTGACACCCGAATGTAAACATTTGCACCATAGGCACTCTTACTTGCATCGACAAATCCATGCAACTGAATTGATGTAATTTCTTTAGCCTCTATCCTATCTATAATGCATCGAGGGATTGCAATGCTCGAGACTCTCTCCATGCCCTCTCTTAACTCCTTCCATTTCGAAGTGAGGTTTTCTGCCAAAGCCTCCTCCCAACTAACTTTAGGTGTCAAATTTCTTGAAACATGCATTTAAAGGTCAAGACAACTGGAGAGAGCAAACCTAATGGGTCGTAGCCTCCTAGAAGCTTGCTGTTCTACTCAAAAGTTTCCGCTTTGTTGTTAGAGTATCATCCCGAGTTTGCTCAGTAAAATTTGTTAGGTCATACTTGTGGCTGCCTTCTGTCCGATACCATGGAGATCCCATTACTTTGGTCAGGGTTTCCTCACGTGTAGCATTCTTTGATTTGGCCCTTGAACGGTCGTTATCTTCAATCTTGTTAGACTGGTTGATGCAGAAGTGATCTCAGAGAACTGTTCAAGTCTAGACAATTGTGTAGCTTCCTCTTTCTACTCTCGATCATTTGATGCCCACTTTCTCATGTTAAAGACCCGTTCTCGAAATCGTGTCTTTAAGAGCAGGTCTCTGAGAAAGTGAAGCAAAGTTGGAAATTAAAAGTTTTAATCCCTCTTCATTTTTTGTATGGATATAGGTTGCCTAAGGGGATGAACGGAAATGGCCATATAAGGGTCACCTGATGTATCATTGTCATGGTAACCACAATTAATCATACCCACCTCCAACACATGTTTTGAGAAAAAAATTTACTCTGAAATGGCCGACAAATTTGAGTCTGTTTCTAAAGTGAATGTGAGCCAATTCAAACGACATTCAAACGGGCGGTAGGGATATCCCTCTACTTTCAAACAAGTGCTGTTATTTTGTATTTTGACTTCAACAAAAAAGTAGAAAACAGTGACTTTTCTATGTTGCCTGTCGGCCATTTTAACAAACAACAAAAACAAGCTCGATCAATTCCGCAATTTCTCCAAAATTACTCTCTTCCCAGATACTAAATTCGCAGCAGAACGTAAACCGATACTAGAGTTTCTAAATATTAGAAAATCTATTGGGGAAAAATTATATTTTGGCCATTGGCGATAAACACATTTGGTGCTGATTTGAATAAAATCAAAATTTGGCCATTTTCAGACTGCGTTGGTTTGCTCTAAAAATGATTACGATGGGCATCAGTAAGAGTGGAGGTCTGTAAACATTACCCGACGGCTTACATTCAGGAAATTATCAAAACTCCCAAAAAAATTCATAACATAGCTGTAGGTAAACTGTTACCAAAAATGTGTGTTTAACATCAACTCGATAATTATTTTAGACGTATAGAGAGGATCTTGGTTTCGGGGCTCCTGGACCGGGTTTTAGGGGTCTCCCACAGCACATTGCTGACAACTCGTTTTCAAATTCAAAACAGTTATATTCCGAACCAATAAGAAACCATTACAACAAGTAGGTAATTATACACATTTTGAGAGATTAATCTTTTACTTGGAATCAAAATTGAATATTTGGGGTATTTTTCACTATTTACATTATTTTGAGCCATTTTTTGCAAAGCAAAATTCACAACATTGTCTGGTACATGGCCAGGAGTTCAGAGACTTGCACCACATGAAAGAGTATTCTTTGCTCTTTTGAAGTCTGTCTTCAAAACTATGGGCAACTAAAAAGGAACATTTTGAGGCCGCAAAATACAATTTGTACTTTCGTGAAATTTGAGCTTTCCTGTCACGGCATTCCCTTGCTAAAAACTCAGATAAACTCAACGCAAAATATTTTTAAAGCAAAAATGGTTTAGTAATAAATTAAAAGAAGCACCAAAATATTTTCAAGAATATTTGCCTTGATTAACTTTTATTTTTGAAGAAAACTAACAGATTTTTGCTTTGTTAATGGACCTCAAGTACTAGTTCCACACTAAATCGCGAGTCTGAAGTTCGAAGCACTCTTAAAATCAAATCAAAACAGCACAATGGTTACTCGCACTTTTCGCTCAGAGATCGCTTCTTAACATGCAGAAGATAAGCAATGAATGTAAAGGCATTCATACCTTGGGGATGGCTTCTTGAATAATGTGGAATAGTGTTGAATTCAAACGGGAATAACATTCAGCCAACGGCAAATGTTGCGTAACACTGCGTTATTATGTATTACTTAAGGGGACCGCTTACAGCGACTGAATTATCGTGCTCAGAACAAATAGTGAAGGTGGTGGTGGTGGCCAGTGATGGTAGTTGGGGTGCACCTAAAGAACAACAAAAACTATCTTAACAGTAAATCGATAAAAGGAGACACCTTATTAGACGTTTTGTATGCTAGGCAACATACGTTTTCAAAAGTGATCATTACAATATTTGAACGCTATTTATATACTTCTAATCTTCTATTATAGTGGTCTGCGACCTAGATTAAGAAAACCTATCTTTGCCTAGCATACGAAACGTCTAATAGGGGGTTTTCTTTTAAAGATTTACTGTTAAGATATTTTTCTTAAGTTTGGTTCCAAACCCCTATATTAAACGTTGTCGAAAACTAACAAACAAAGAAGAGCTGCAAGACAAGCAATAACAGAATAAGCAAAATGTCTGTCATTGCCACAAGATGTCAGATTCATCCGGTTGGAAATTTGTGCACAATTCAGTATCGATGCCCAACACAAGTGATGATAATGTAAATTGTTCCAGCATCTCCAGGAGAGCCTCAAACATCAGTTCTGAAAACTTTACTGAGGACATGGCACAAACAATAAAAGTTTTTCTCCGGAATTTCTCGGTATTCTTCGTAAATGGTAAGTACTTCTTGTAACGGCTTAAATGCTTTTAAAGCGTATTGCAGAGCTTCAAAGACAGTACAGGCGTCCTTGCTACATTTTTCAATAATGTGAATATTCATTGAATTCACCTGTCAAACTGCGGATCACTAAACAGGAAGCGCGCAAGGGGGAGGGACCGGGGAGGTCAACCTCCCCTCCCCCCCCTCCCAATATTTGCTTAAAAAATAATAAATTCAGTAAAAGACATTTAAAAAAACGTACTTTCAGGGGATAATAGTGCTTGGCTAAAGGTGGCGGACCTCGTGGGAAAAACATCCCAATTTATGATTAGTTTCTTTAGATCCTGTCTGATGGAATAAATTTTAAAACCACTGTCTTTAAAATTCATACACTTAGTTGTAGTCTTCTGTTGGCGATTAAAATGGGGTGTACAGACCAACTTCTGGGAGTATCTGTTCCATCAATTTCTTAGGCTAACTTCTAGAGATAAGGCGCGTTTCTGTGAAAGTAACACTTAAAAAAAAGGAGTTGCTAAAGAAAGGCTAAATGAGAAGATTCAAGAAAGGTTTATTATTATCTTACAGTACTAAACACTCACAAAGAAGAAAGACAGACGTTGCATTCTGCCGGATGTGGCAACTAATTTTTTTTTGTCGTAAAGACAATCCAAAAAGGAATCGCGGTACATTCAGACAATTCGATTTCGAGACAGTAAGCGAATAAATGAGCCCCCCCCCCCCACTTTGAAAACTGATCCGCGGGCCCTGCTGAATTAATACGCCAAGAAATGCCTTCATTCTTGTCCAACCAGTCTGCTTGTCTCTCCCTGCATCTCTGGGCAAGCTACTGATTTTCTGGCCTTGATTACGAGCAAGGACAGGCGCCTATGACTAGGAACGTACAACTCCCATACCAAGCCTATGCTACGGCATTTTTGCAGACCGATCTGTTTTTAGACTATCTTTTCCTGCGAAAAAGGGCAACGATAAAGGCAACGGGAACGATAGTGCATCAAAACGATATTTTTGAGGTCAAGTACTCAGCACTTGCCTCCTATTCAATAGACTTTTGTCGAGTTTGGAAGAAACTAATTCGTGTTGACGAACAGTGGCCTAGTTTGGGCGGGTCTATTGTTGCTATTGTACTAGAGTGACGCTCACTAGTATGCCTCTCCACTTATTAGTATGCAGGAACGCACTTTTACCTAGTTAGCTAGACACTGGTTAGGCAGTCAATTAGTATAGAGGAACGCATTTTTGCCTTGGTTACAACAATGAGTGACGTCATGCACTCGACCCTTATCCATATTAATAACGGTAACGCACTTTTTTCGAGGGAATCCAAACGGAACGCACACGGAACGCAAAGGGAACGCACAAAAGAGGCTAAATTCTGCGACGCGTGTGAAGGAACATTGTCTTAATTTCTTTTGCAGTTCAATCGAATGTTCCTTCTGCCGTTTAGCGGTTCGATCCTAGGCGTTCGATAAAAGATTGCACCCGTTCAGCTTTTCAAACAGTCCGTTTCGAACGGCTTGTCTAGCCGCCGTTTCTTATCCGTTCCCTACAACAACTACAACACACCTTTATTCGCCTTGTACTTAATTATATACATATATAAATAGAGAAAAAATAATATTTGTTTGTACTTAATAAAGCCTGGAGCTGGCCGTTCAGCTGTTTGAATGGATACCGTGTGGGAACGCTTGCGTTACGGTATCCCACAAAATAAATCACAAAGGGATGAATTCACAGGTTCGCTACCAAAATTGGTTTAGTTTTCTCACATGTTCGACAACTAACAGCTTTCAACACAGCTCATCTCAATTCACGCTGGCTCGATCGATAAAATACACAGCCCCAACCACAAAAAGTCTTCAATTACACTTGACATTCAACTTGTCACCAATAAATCAGTCACTTAGAATTGATTGACTTGATAGCTCATTATCACGCAATTAGTGAGCCCCAGTCTCCGACAACCGAAAAGAATGTTTTCGCGTGAGAGGCCAAAGTTTGTCTCCGCTGTTTGTGTTTTATTTTCGTCAAAATTGTGGCTTGGTAACATTAGCTCTAAATAACCTGATAAAGTTACGTTATGGGTGTCCAAAAAATGGAAACCGCTCCAATGTCACTAAAAGAGTAAGAAAAAAGTATCAGCACCTCAATCAAATGTAAATCGGAGTTTTTGAAACAATCAGTCTGCACGGTCTGCACAGTCTGCATGGTCCGCAGACTGCAGTCAGCGTTTTATCATGACCGCTATGCTGGACATTTTTTTACACATTTTTCTTGCCCCTTAACCGAAGACAGCAATTTGCATAAATTAACCGCTTGCTTGATGATGCCAATTTTGAAATATAATAACGGCAAATCTCCTTGATATCTTACTATCAAACCTAGATAAATACAATCTACAGTAAGGAATCAAACGGTCTTGCGTGAAATCCCCTGAATAATATTATTTAAAAGAAAGATAGTCGTGAATAAAAATTGCAAAAAATCGTAATTTTGCCATTGCAAATTGATTAGCCTCGAAAAATTTATGGAGTGCCCGCGGAGATTTTGGAATCAAAAGATTCACAAAGAGTAAAATATTCACACCCAGACTTAATTTTCATGAAAATCTAAATACCAGGAAGAGATAAGTTTGTTTAAAGATGTCTTTATTTAATCTTTTTAAAAGCACACCCCCCCCCCCCCTTTCAAAATAACAAGGCATAGGGGTCACTAGGTAAGGCAAGGTGAAAAATTGATAACATATTTCTTAAGTTTGCTATAATATAAGCAGATTTTTATCTCTAAAGTTGCTTTTGATGGTGTGTGAGTATAAGAAGCACTGTGGCTGGTGGTGATTGGTGCGTCTCCATCCTCGTTCAGGCCGTTGTTGATTGGACGATTTCGATCCTTGTCGTTCAGACCAGAAATTGTTCGCTCAGCGGTCCGCTTTGGTACTGATTGACTGTGTTGTTTGATCGTGGGCATCCACGCTTCAGGAATTTCAATTCCACTGTCCCTGTTGATGTTGTTAGGGTGAAGTCTTACGTGAATAGCCTCTTCAACCCTACGGGTGTACCAATGTGGGTCTCGGTCAATAAATTTAACTTCGTCCTAGAGGGATAATGTCCGGTCGCGTTGCTATGTTTTGAAACGGCGGAGGATTGGGTTCGGGCAAGCCGTATGTCTCTATCGTGTTCCTTAATCCGTTCATGCATAGATTTTCGCGTCTCTCCATTATAAACCTTACGGAATTCGCAGGGAATCTTGTAGACTACTCCGTCTTGTTTTACTAGATCGACAATGTCCTTAGGTCGCACTAGGTGGGATCCAAGATGAGAGGTGTTTCTTTTCATGAGAGATAACCGATGATTTTGTTGTGAGGTGTTTAGATCGATCGTACAGGCACTTGACAATACCGCGTTTTACAGATTGCGGATGGTGTGAATCATACGCTAGGTACTGGTCAGTGTGTGTAGGCTTTCTGTAAACACTGGTAGAGAAGTATCCATTCGAATCCTTGATGATCAACGTATCAAGGAAGGGAATTGAGTTGTCACTCTCAGTTTCCATTGTGAAACGGATCGTCGGCTGTTGACTATTGAGGTGTTGTAAGAACGAGTCAACTTTGTCACGATCTAAGATGGTAAAGGTGTCATCCACATAGCGTTTCCAGATCTTAGGTGTACAGGGCGTCGATGTCAAAGCTTGCTCCTCAAAACCCTCCATGTAGAGGTTAGCTATCACTGCGGATACCGGGCTACCCATGGCTGCTCCTTCTTGCTGTTCGTAAATCAGTCCATCATACTGGAAATATGTAGATCTAAGAACGAAACTAAAGAGGTCTCCAATCTACGTAGGTGTTAGAGTCGTGCGGTTGACAAGGCACGGATCAGCTTCTACTTTTCGTAAACAGAGACACTACGTCGAAAGACACCATGATCTCGTTTTCTAGTACTCTTTTCACCGTTCACAATGGACACAAAATGAGCTGAGTTGTCAACTGTGTACTCTGAGTTCCCTGATAGGGGAGATAATATATCGGCTAAGTAGGAAGATAGATCAAAAAGTTGCGTTTTGAAATATTTTGCTGTCAAAACTCCAAATGTCAAGGTGTGAATTGTCCAAAAAATTCTTTTTGAGGCCTAAACTTCCCCCCCCCCCCCTCCCCCACCCCTGATGCTCAGCTCAGGTTTTTCTTCACAGTGAGTAGTTTCATCCCAAGGATTAACTACACTCAAAGTATCAAGGAAGGTTTTGTTTGCCCATTTCCAATTTTGCTCATGCCTTAGCGACATTCGCTCTTAAGGACTCCAAAAAATACAAACTAAACATAAGAAGGCGGAAAATTTGTTTGCCCTTAATGAACGGTTAAAATTACAAAATCGTTTACTAGGTTTTAACAGATGAAGGCTCTTGTTTAAAAGATCAAATCCTCACCAACTGTTTCAGAGAATCTGGGACGTCATTCCAAACTTAAGTAAAAAGATATAAAACCTCACCAACTGTATCAGAGAATCTGGGACGTCATTCCAAACTTAAGTAAAAAGATTTTTTTAATGCTTTTGTTCCTAGGTTAAAAGAAGCAATTTATTATCGTTATTTTGAAGATTAGGTTTCGTATTGACCGTTGATCTGTGGGCTCCATATCGTTTCTTTCGGAGAGTTTAATTTTATTTTTAGACTTTGACGGATATCATCGAATCTGATGTCACAAGCCTATCGAGTGAGAACTCGTGCTGCCTGATTTTTATTATAAGGAGATCAGTGTTTGATGACAAACAAACCAATTTCGTGCAATTAATACCTCATTTTTGCGGATATTTTGAAGTTCTTACCTCTTCCAGCTGTTGTTCTCAGTTCATTTCCCTCCAGTGTTCCTGCCTCAGAAACAGACGACAACTTGACTTTCAACGAATAATTAAGGGAAGTTATATGAGAAAAAAGCCGCAGGTTGAAATTTGATATGAGATATTGTAGTACCCATGCTGTTCTTGTGGTAGCGGAATGATCGCATTTGGTCCAGGGTCCATTCCTGCCACGGGAATCGATTCCTTCTGATCACGATTCTCTCCACTGTTTGAGAAAACATGGGACGTCGTTTAAAACTTTACTTAGTTTAGTTTTTTTAATTCTTTCTTTCTGAGGTTTGTAAAGAAGCAAGTTAGTATTCACCATTTATCTGTAAAGCTTTAGTGGGCTCATTATTGATTCTTTCGGAGAGTTTTATTTTATTTTAAGACTTTGACTGATATCATCCAACCTGATGTCACAAGCCTATCGAGTGAGAACTCGTGCTGCCTGATTTGCTAATTAAATACAAGGAGACCAATATTTGATGACAAACAAACCAATTTTGTCCAATTAATACCTCACATTTTTTACGGATATTTTGAAGTTCTTACCTTTTCCATCTGTTGTTCTCAGTTCTCTTTCCTCCAGTGTTCCTGCGTGATGCATACTCTGAACACGGCTGAATTTGAAGTGCCTCAGAAACAGACGACAACTTGACTTTGGACGAATAATAAAGGAAGTTATGTGAGAAGAAAGCCGCAGGTTGAACTTTGATAATTATGGGGTATTTTGGTACCCATGCCGTTCTTGTGGTAGCAGCATGATCAGATTAGGTCTAGGGTCGATTCCTTTCACGGGAATTGATTCCCTCTGGTCACGATTCCCTCCACTTTTTGAGATATCCTAGGACGTAATTTAAAACTTTGGTGAAAAGTTTTTTTAATGCTTTCGTCCCGAGGTTTGTAAAGGAGCAATTTGTCATCATTATTTCGAAGATTAGGTTTCGTATTCACTGTTGATCTATAAAGGTTTTGGCTGGCTCATTATTGTTTCTTTCGGAGAGTTTAACTGATTTTTTTCAAATCATCGAATCTGATGTCACAACCCTATCGAGTGTTTAACTCGTGCTGCCTGATTTGGTAATTTAATATAGGGACAATATTTGATGATAAACAAACCAATTTCATGCATGTTCTCAACTCGTACCGTACAATGCGGGGAATCGTGACTAAATCCGATCATGCTGCAAACACAAGTACATCATGGGTTTCACAACGTCCCATATAAAAGCTCCACCTACGGCTTTCTCCTCATAACTTTCTTTCCTGATTCGTGGAAAGTCAAGTTGTATTTTGTCCGTTGCTGAGGCGCTTCAAATTAAGCCGTGTTCAAATCGTAAACTTCAGGATCTCAATCATTTTATCCTTTGGGCAAGAATGTCTGCATTAGGCGACGTAAGTCGTTAACTTGAGTTTATTAAATCGGCACACTTTCATATATAGGTATATGTAGGTATTAGTTGATGTTACACCGGCGCAAACGATTCCTTTTTCCTCTGATCAGATTATGCATCGGGCAAAAACACCACTCCCACTGGAGGAAAAAGAACTGAAGACAACAGATGGAAAAGGTAAGAACGTCAAAATCCGCAAAACTGTGAGGTTTAATGAATTGCACGAAATTAGTTTGTCTGTCATCAGATACCGTATGTCGTCCAATAAGTGCCCGAGCGCTCATTAAAATTTCGGCCAAAAGAGGGGGCGCTTATTCGAAGGTGAGCGTTTAATCGAGGGGGCGCTTATTATTATTATTACTATTATTATTATTATTATTATTATTATTATTATTATTTGTTTTTGTTGTTGTTTTTTTGTTTTTTTGTTTGTTTGTTTGTTTAAACGAGCTGTAACTCTATTTTGGGTAATGCACATGATAAAAGAACTCCGCAAGCACAAGAAGATAGAGATAGCTGGAAGTGGCTTACGGAAAATAGACTTTTCTCTAGCAAGCAGTTATGCCAGTGTAATTCAAGCTTTTCTCTAAAGTTTTGAATTAATTCCCAGGTGCCCTCAAATAGTCGCTGAAGCTTTCATCTTTTAAACGATAGCTTCATCTGTTGAGCCCTAAATTTTAACTTTAGTAACCGCTTTAAGAATAGGCTTCATGCCAAAGGCTTCCATTTACAGCGGTGTAACTTACACAGAGGGTAAATAAATTTTGTCTTCTAATTTATAGTTTCTATGTATATGTATATTTTGCGAGTAATTATTTTCTATATTTTATATAATTAGAGCTCCTATGCTGTTTGTGTCCTTTAACGCTTAAATAAAGATTTCACTTCAGTTCAGCAACGCCTACAAATCTTGCCTTACAGTATGTAGTTCAATGTAGTGAAACTGGCGAACGCGTATATTCCAAGGTCGCACTGGGTTCATTTTCTTACGGCTGGGAAGAAAACGTATTTTCAAACAAAGCATATCAAGAACCTTCAGATTTTTGCATGGCCTTTATATTCATTGTCATTTTCTTTTTAAATTTAAATATTTTGTGAGGCGAAGTAAGAAATTTGTTTGTATACATACTTTTCTCCGGTATCAAATAACAAGTGCCTCAGTTCAACTTTTTCTCATTCACAAACCAGGAGCCAATCACCAGGAGCGTTCAACTGCCTTGTATTATGTCACGGCGTTTTCACAGACCAATTTATTCTTAGATTGAATTTCCCGCCAAAATCAGACTCCCGCAGGAGTCCAATGACCAATCACAAGTCGCTGCACGTGCCACAAGTATCTGCACTTGCAGAGCCTTTGTTTTCGCTCATTAAAACTATTGTTTTGTGACACTCCCGTTCCCGTTGCCGTCGTTGTTGCCCTTTTTCGCGGGGAAAGATATTCTAAGAATAGATCGGTCTGTAAAAATGCTGTGACATACGCTCAGTATGGGAGTTGTACGCTCCTAGTAATGGGCTCCTGACAAACACATCTCTGGGCCTCACCCACCCACCACTTCATCACTTACTGATCATAACACGTCCTCGGTCTCTCCGTGTGTTACTTACTACAGTACTTTCTGTCTTTTCAGATCATTTGCCAAGAGCATCCAAAAATCAAAGAGATTTCCCGGTTGCCTTCTTAATGCTGGAAAAAATGCCAACCAAGCCAGGATCCCACGATCTTTTTCTATCCGCTTCTAACCCTGTTTTAGACGAAATAAAAACACTTTTTAATCACGAATAAAATAAAGTTATACTGGGAAAGTTAGTGTTCTCTACTTACAGTACAATGCATTGAAAATACACAAGCACAACAGCAAAATACCTCCATAGCAAACTTATCTCGACGGCAACAAAAACAGCAAAACCATCAAAATGGAAACAACAAAAAAAGAAAAACATACCACAGAAAAAAATGGAAGCAACTGAAATACAACAAAGTACGAGAGTCAAATACCTAAACGGCAGCAAAATAAGGAGAACTTTATTCTTCACGCTGAATAGAATTTACTTTTCTTACCGCACAACTGTAGCTAACTTTCATTCCCCGGAGAAATAATGAATTCATTTAATGCCTTCATGTCAATTCATGTAAATTCCTGCGGCGTGCATTCTTCAGGCTGTGCGTGTTTTACCGTGTCTCTGCATTGAAAGTAATGACTGAAGAGCAAGTCTAAAAACTGAAAAAGGGCATTACATCTGCCAAAATTGCTGGCAGGATAATGTTTTTCTTTGCCTATTCGATGTCTTCTACTCCATCAGTTAAATCCCTCTATCACTGGCCAATACCACCCAGGCGATTTAAACCAGAAATATCCCGCGCCTTAAGACGGTTGTAACGACCATACATACATACATCACTTTATTTACCCTCGGATTTTAGATTAGCTTGTGCAGCTGCATTTAACCATTAGATGAGAGATAGACCACCACACCGGGAACTACGTCCCCTACTCTTTTCGAACAGTGTGTGGGTTCTTTTACGTCCCACAGAATCAATTTTGAAGAGTTGTGAGACGGGGCCTACGGTTTATCGTCCTCCATCCGAGAAGACTAACCGGTCGGCGGTTAATGACCATACTCTTTATTGATGACTTCGATAGATACAGGTTCCCTTGAGACTAAATTCCGAAAACTACTCCAATGTACTGAACTTTGAGTTTATCCCACCTTTCTTCCGACCTGAATTCCGGCCTGAATTGAACAATATTTGAAAAAATATTCTTGAATGTTCTCCGATCCTCGTGTTGTAATCCGATAATCGATACCATTCTTAACTGATTGACAGAGTCAGTCATAAGGTGAAGCTAGACGACAACAACTTATAGGTTTGTCCACTGAACTTGTATCAACTTCCAGAGGATAGAGTTTCTGAATCTGACGCCTTTCCCATTCTCCACTGTTGTCTTGGTGTTTTGTCTGCATAAATGTGTACGACATCTCCTATTTGAATCATTCTCTTTGGTTCTCTTCCTTTGAGTTTCTCGTATTCTCTGATTCCAGTTAGATATTCCTTCTTCCACCGATTTTTTAACTGCGTGACTAGACGATTCAAATATCTTTTCCGCCGGGCCAGAGTGTTCATTGTGGAATTGGTGGTATGAGATTGTTCCAACAGCCGCCAAGACGGGAAGGTGTAGGAGGGGCTTCTGACAACTCATCATAGACATAGGTTAACTAGGCCCTGGAATTTAGAACATCTTCGGTTTCGATAAAACAGATTCCAGCTCTTCATAGCTCAACTTGGCGTTACCAAGCACTTTGTTAAGACACCTTTTTACCACTTTCACACAGACTTAAAAAAGGCCACCCCGCCAGCTAGCTGTGGGCACATTGTAGTGCCAAACAACTTTCTTGTTGAGAACTGAAAAACTTCTTCGCCACAGAGTGTTTGAAAGTTCTGCCATTATCGGAAATGAATAAGGTTGGTAATCCTCTTCTTCCAAAGAATCGTGTGAGTACTCGTAACAAGGACGTTGCTGACAGATCTGGGGTGATTTCAAGTTGTATAGCCCCCGTGCTTGCCCATGTAAACAGAGCGATATAGCACTTAAACATCTATCTTGTGGACTGGTAAATATTCTTCACATACAAAGTCCACAAAGTCTACACCAACTTTAAAAAACGCCAGGTCATCTCATACCCGAAATGAAGCTATAGGTGGAGTAGGTGGAGAGCTGTAGGTTCTTCTTTGTATTTTCTTACATGTTACGCACTTGGAAAGCAGTAGTATACTATATATGTTAATAATTATCCGGATTTTTGCGTTCCTTTTGCGTTCCATTTGCGTTCCCTTTGGATTCCCTCGCAAAAAGTGCGTTCTCTTTATTAATATGCATAAGGGTCGAGTCCATGACGTCACCCATTGTTATAACCTAGGGTAAAATGCGTTCCTCCATACTAATTAACTGCTTAGCCAGTGTCTAGCTAGCTAGGTAAAAAGGCGTTCCTGCATATTAATAAGTGGATAAGCATACTAATGAGCGTCGCTCTCAGACAATAGGCACAATAGGCTTGCATAGGTTTGTTGTAACTTAGTTGAAAGCATTAAAATATAGGAAATTATATGCTGTGTGGCATAAAACCTCAGTCAGAAGAACTTAAACTGATCCGTCTATTCCAAAAACCGCTTGGTTCTGACTGTTCTTTTATTAAGCGGTAGACTTAATAAAATGACAGAAATTTGAGCCAAAACCTCTTTATTTCAATCCCAACTGGTTGTTACAAGACTGCGTTCTCTTCTATCTCAATACTTCGCACACGTAACGCAAAGGGAACGCAAAAATCCGGATAATTATTAACATAGTATACTACTGAAAGCATGTACTTAACAGCTTGCCTCCCTTTGATTATCCAGAACTAAGCTCGGATTTCGGCAAGAGTTTCTCCAACTCCATTGTGATTCACATTCTCATGGGACTGCTTGATTACCAACTTCGTAAAATGCTGTTCTCTTGAAAGCTGGATAGGACATTTTGCTGAATAAGGTAGTGAGGAGCTGTGAACTCTTTCCTTGAAGCGTAACACTCCATCTTCCTCTATGAAAACTCCTAACTGTTCCTAAGTTGAACTGGATTTCTCACTTTGTTCCAGTTTTGTCTGGACAGATGTTTGTACCAGAGGTTTTTAGCAACATTAATCTCTTCCACAATGGTGTCAGGAAGTATTCCTGGACTTCTTTTGATTCTTTTAATGAACTTCAGGACAAGGGCGGTTACTCTGATAAGTTTGCTGATGTTGCTGAACCTGTCAGGCTGGATAACTTCAGAAATGCACTGATGGGCTTCAACAGTTACATTCAATACACTTGAAATTTCACTCGAGTTTCCTTTTCTCTGTTCCTTTGTAGCCTCTTCTGGAACTGTGTCTACACTGATTCCATTGACGGTCATTAATGCAAGTGCGGCCGCAACACTACTAGAACAGAGACCTGAAAAAAATTTTCAGGCTCTGAGCGGGATTCGAACCCACGACCTCTGCGATGCCGGTGCAGTGCTCTCCCAACTGAGCTATCAAAGCCACATGAGAGCGGTCGTATGCGGGTTAGCCCTTTATATGGACGTCCATATAAAGGGCTAACCCGCATACGACCGCTCTCATGTGGCTTTGATAGCTCAGTTGGGAGAGCACTGCACCGGCATCGCAGAGGTCGTGGGTTCGAATCCCGCTCAGAGGCTGAAAATTTTTTTCAGGTCTCTGTTCTAGTAGTGTTGCGGCCGCACTTGCATTAATGACCGTCATCACTCAATTGCTACTATGGACAAAATTAATTTCACTGATTCCATTGTTCGGTACATTTGGCGACTCATCTTCCAATTTCACTAGTAATGGTGGTCCCATCCACAACAGGTCATTGGATACATATTCTGTAACGCAGAACTCAGACTTCGAAGCCCTTGTTTTGTCAGTCGCTCTTGTTTTATGCCATCGTGGACAAATCTTCAAATTTATGGCCGTAAATATGTTCTCTGTTTATTCTTGTTCATTCTCCTTGTATTATTTTTGGAACAATTTGTGTGTATGTATATTTTGGCCCGTGTAAAGTCAGAAGAGTCAGTGTGGTAGTAACTTTGATTCGCAGCGTTGTTTTATATCAAAGTGAGGTTTAAGGTGGATTTACAGAGACTCGTTGTTCAAGTTTGGTGCTTTTTAGCTCGGATCTTTCAAGAATTCGCTGAGCTTGTTGGAGCTGACTTACTGCGATTTGGAAACTGATTTGATGGCGAGTATTAAAAATTTTACTTGGCTGGACAACTGTTTTCGTGTTTTACCTCAAGGACGTCAGTTTGTGTAATGCAGTGTAATGACCTTTGGTCAACTCTTTAGTGATTTTAATCCGATTTGTCGCTATGTCTCTTTATCGACTGGCATTTTTATGCCCCATCGAACATTCTAGCTTTACGTTCAGTTTGCAGCTTGCCGGAACTGCGTGAAGATTATTTTCTCTTTCTCGCCGACATCTCATGATGATCGATGAGGACTACCCCGCATTTGTTTCCTCCCGTGTTTTAATTCGGAGCTCAAAGTTTTCCTCTTCCTGTCAAGCCGCACGGTCGAGAGTATTTTCAGCACAGTATAAAGCGAAAGGACAGGATAATTGAATGAGAACGTGCGAGTATTTCTCTTTCTGCAAATTAGAAAGCATTACCCGACAACAGGAGCTGCCGACAATAAATGTTTTCTTGTGGATATTTTGTCACCATCCTCGCCACATAATCAGCGAGTTTTCTCAATAACGGATCGTTCAATATTTTGCCGTTTTGATTTGAAATCTGTGAACGGATTGTTCACGGTTTTAATGAAGAAATATGCAAGTTGAATTTGTAGCCATTTGCTTTGCTAAACTGGGCACAAACGACAACTTGGCGCGATGAAATTAAGATCAAAAGCCCGATAAAAATAATTGACCAATCAGAGGTATCATTTAACAATAGCGCGATTTCAAAACAAAAATAAACGACCGCGTTGGATCGAGGGTTATAATGGGCCATTAAGAAGCAAGCGACACTGGCATCGTGATCTTGAAGCAAGCGCAGTTGAATTCGAACTTCCGGATCAGATCTTTCCTTAGTCAGAGTTGCTTGTTTTCCGACCGCTGGTCAAGAGGAACGACGACGTATGAGGTTAAAGAAGTTACATACTCGATATTTTGCGGGGGGAGTTAAAGGGACAAACAGGCAATTGTATAACAGTTAAAGAGTATGTCGCTATTGGTAGTAATTTAAGATGCAATTTGTTAGCCTAATCTAGTATGTCTCAAACACACAAACATCAGTTTCATTGTTCACCAAACTGTAACAGCTATTAAATGGATTACCATTTGAAACTGCCATGCACGACCTTTGTTGTTTTTTATCCTATAATTAATTGTTATCAGTGAGTCAGTAAAAAACTTTACATGCAAATTGTGGTAAGTTATGACAATGCCACCTTGGCGCCCCCCACCAACGCTATTCACACCGGTAGTAGGTTATAGAGACCGCGCAAACTTTGAGGAAGTGAAATTTTGAAGGCATTTAAGCGATAATATATCATCTCCAGGTTTGGTTACCTCTCACAAAATTAATTTGAAAACAGTTATAAGCGTCCTAGTTTTTCAGTGCCTTTTCCAGTATAATTTTATTTAAACAGCGACGATAATGATAACCATATTGACGAGACCGATTTTTATGTTTGATTAATAAAAATTAATACCACCAGTGTTGTATTCAATCAGGGCCGTACTACTGAAAAGGAGGCAACCTCGCTTGGTTACATACATACATACATACATGCATGCATGCATGCATGCATGCATACATACATACATACTTTATTGACTTTCCCCAAGGGGGCTTTTCAAAGACAATATTAAACAGCCTAGATAGCAGCATTCAACTTACTGCGGAAACTAGCTGCAAAGAACTTCCGTTCCTTGATGTGATGATAAGAAAAGACAATACTCACCTAACAACCGATATTTATTATAAACCGACGGATTCATTCCAATACCTCCCATATACATCCAGCCATCCAAGACACACAAAAAATAACATACCATACAACCTGGCTCGGAGGATATGTATGATTGTTGAGAACCAGGACATAACGGCGCCTTCACGATCTCAAACAAATCCTTCTGAGGAAACAATACCCAGCTGAGATCATTAATTACGGTATAAACAAGGCCCTCAACAAAACAACGGAAGAGTTAAGAAGGGTGAGAGAACAAGCTAGCGAAAATAACCTCCTCTGTCTGGTAACAACTTACAATCCCAACAATCCTCAAGTATTTCAGCTGGTCAGGAAAACACTTCCCATGTTGAACCAAAACTCCTCATTAAAATCCATTACGAGCAAGACTAAAGTAATTCACAGTCAGCGACAACCCAGAAACCTCAAACGGATGCTAACAAACTCCTATTTCTCCGGGCAAAAGGACACTAATCCGGAAGTTAAAATCTGTGAAACAAAACGTTGCGGGACATGCTCCTATTTGAAACAGGGTAAAGAATTCACCTTCTCCGCCACGAATGAAAAATTTCGGATAAAGCACTCGATGAACTGCACCTCAACGAACTTGATTTACGTAATAAAATGTGCAGGATGTGGACATAATTATATAGGAGAAACGGGTGATGTCCTGGGAAATAGAGTGACAGTTCATAAACAGCAAATTAGAGACCCGCACATACGTATGCTAGGAGTCAGCAAGCATATTGATAAATGTGCTGCGGGATTGACACCTCAGTTCACTATCTTTCCGTTTTATAAGATTCTCAGCCCCTCAGAGGGCATGAGAAAGAACAAAGAGAGGTTTTTTATTTTGAAGTATAAACCCGTTCTTAATGATTTGAAATTACTCTAATTGCTCGCGCGCGCTTAGAATTACAATAGCCATTATAATTGTAATTACAATTACATCTGTGACGCAATAAGTCAATAAACACACTTTGCTATGCCTGAAGAGCCGCAACAGCGGTGAAACGCGTAGCGCAAAAGCAAAGCAACAGAAGACTTTGGGTTTTCATTGTTTTTAGTATAATATATATATAACAGTTAAAAAGACCGAAAATGGACAACTTTTGGTTCAAAAAAGATAAAAATTTAAAAATTTATGAATAAAAAATGTTTCGGTCTCTCGACCTTCGTCAGTTACAAACAGAATGTTGAAAACCTACAACTTGAATATGATTTTACAACAATGGTTACAAATTACATACGGGTTACGTAACTCAGACAATGAAACGAAAAACAATAGGTGTACAAAAAGTATGAAACAACTACGGTAAATTAACAGGATGCGGAATAACAACAATAATAGAACTAGTGATAAATGTTATGTAATTGTCGCAGCGCAACAGGTTCCCCATCAAGGGCCTCTGAATCATCATACCTGTCAGTATCATAACAAAATCCCTAAAGAGGGCCCTTAAACAATAAGTAATAATTTCCCAACAAAGAGCCTTTGAATGACCTGGCTAGCACAAAAATAACAGAATCCCCAAAAGAGGGCCCCTGAGCGCTGAAACAACTGCAAGTGCTAAAGATTACAATTAATGAGTCGGTACACCCTGACTTGTTAAAATATATAAAAATAAATTCACTACCAATACGCACCTTAAGAAAATCGCAACCTATTGTCCAAACTCTGCTGAAATTAAGTATAATGGATGCGGTTTTTTGAATGAATTTTAAGTCCATAAGGTGAAAGGGAAAACAACTGCGCACTCCAGTATGCTTCTTTCGTAATTAATAGCTGTTCAGTGTTTTCGGACGTGTTAGTTTGGATTTGATCGATACATTGAAATGTAAAGTCTGATAGCGCGTGCGGAGTTCGGTTGAAGTGTGTGGCGACCTCGCAAGTCTTCATATAGGTTCTCATCGACGATTTGTGATTTCTAAATCTAACTTTAAATTCCGTGGTGGTCGAGCCAACATACTGGAGATTGCATTTCTTACAATGAACCAAATAAATCACATTTGAGGAATTACACGAAAGTATCTGCCGAACAAAATAGGTTTTACCAGTTTGTGCGCTAGAAAAAGTTTGAGAGTTGACAAAGAAGTTCTTGCAAAGATCGCATCTAGATTTATCACATGTGAAACAGCCGGCTGTGGATGCTGTATTTGATTGAAGCGAGCTCTTACTGCACTTAGAAGGTGCCAAAATTTCTTTGAGGTTCTTAGGTCTGTGAAAAGATGAAATAATAGAAACTGAACCGGAACCTGTTGCGCTGCGACAATTACATAACATTTATCACTAGTTCTATTATTGTTGTTATTCCGCATCCTGTTAATTTACCGTAGTTGTTTCATACTTTTTGTACACCTATTGTTTTTCGTTTCATTGTCTGAGTTACGTAACCCGTATGTAATTTGTAACCATTGTTGTAAAATCATATTTAAGTTGTAGGTTTTCAACATTCTGTTTGTAACTGACGAAGGTCAAGAGACCGAAGCGTTTTTTATTCATAAATTTTTAAATTTTTATCTTTTTTGAACCAAAAGTTGTCCATTTTCGGTCTTTTTAACTGTTTTTCATCATTCGCCGAATCAGGACTGTGAATCATCAGTGATCCTTTTGGTTCTGCATCTTTCGTTGGCCCAGGAAGCGCCTTCAACCGTCTATATATATATATAGTCAACATAGGACTATACAGGGACGATGGACTGGCCATTTCTAACGCCTCAGCGAGAGACACAGAGAATATAAAGAAGGAAATTTGCCGCGTTTTTAACCGCAATGGACTACGCATCACAATTGAAGCCAACAAACAGATCATTAACTTCCTAGACGTCACCTTTAACCCATTGACTACCGCAGGTTTTTACATTTTCGGAGTGATTTTCCACCTATAAACGATGAATAGCAATTCGTGACTCTTTATTTGAACTACCAGGGAAAAGTGGTGCTGTCCTAAGCCACTGGAGGCTCAAGGTTTCTGAAAACGTCATTTTGACGTAGCTATTTTTTATCCGTGAAGCGACAACAATGGCCCAAGTTCGGTTTGCTTGCGATTTCTGCTAAATTTACAGCCATTTTTCATCTTTAGCGGCTGCCTGATGAGCATCATTAAGCGTGACGGTAGTTAAGAGTCCACTTTCTCAAAGAATCGAGCAAGGTGATGTACTTTGTTGTTGAATTTGGCTTGTTACTCGACGAACTGGGAATTTGGCCGGTCGAACACTTAGTACCTTTGGGACTCGACTATTGATGAATTTCTCGACCTACCGCCACATATTTTGGAATTTCTGTGTACTGAAGATGACCACGAGCAGGAAATTTTGGCGGTAGGTCGGAGTGGCTGTAGACTTAGTTTATATGTGAAAGAATTGGGGGAAGGAACGGGCGCTGTCAAAAATTCTCGTTAGTTCTCAGCATGCAATGCGTCAAGATGTTGAAAATGTCGGGAAGGCCCGAATGTACTGGAACAAAAGGCTGTATCTACGCTCGGGAGAAGAATATGAACAAAAAAAGTCATTTCTAAGCTAGAAAAAGGACTGAATTTCGTTATGATGGTTGAGTTTTGGTTTTTGGACGATCATTTCCTTAAAAAACATGAAGGCAAAAAGGGGCATTTTTGTCGTTTCTCTTTGACGTTAAAAACGGTCAGTTTCGTTCTTGTCCAAACTCAAAAGGCCATATTTGGTAAAAATCGCTACGTTTCTTGCATTTATTGGATATCCAAATTTAAAGGGCATTCCATTTCGTGCTCACAACTAACAGTTAAGGCAATATTCGTGCGATTGAGAAAGTTGCAATGTTTTGAAGCATGGGAGTTTTTTACGGCCGGTTTTGGCCGGCACGGGTGCCAATGGGTTAACCTGAACAACAACACCTATCAGCCGTTCACAAAACGTAACACCACGTTGCAGTACGTCCATCGCGAGAGCAACCACCCACCAATCACCACAAAGAACATTCCCGCCGGCATAAACAAACGACTCTCATCACTTTCATCGGACAAAGCATCATTCGACCAAGCCGCCCCTCCATACCAAAAAGCACTCGACGAGAACGGATACCACTACACTCTTCACTATGAACCAACTACGACTGCCAAACAGAAAAACAGACAACGAAACAACATTCTCTGGTACAACCCCCCATTCAGCAAAAACGTCAACACCAATATCGGACACAGATTCCTCACCCTAGTGGACAAACACTTTCCTAAAGACCACAAGCTAAGAAAAATCTTCAACCGCAATACCGTCAAGATCAGTTACAGCTGCATGAATAACACTAAACAGATTATCGACAATCACAACAAACGCATTTTGAATCCACCCGTACACACCGATGAAGCCGCAAACAACGCAATCGACAGCAGAACATGCAACTGCCGACAAAAGAACGCGTGCCCACTTAACGGAAACTGCCTCCAATCATCAGTCATCTACCAAGCAACCGTCATACGAAAGGACAATAACACTTCTGAAACGTACATCGGACTCACAGAAAACGACTTCAAGACAAGATACAGGAACCACACTGCATCATTCCGTCACGCAAAACACAGAAACTCCACCGAACTCAGCAAACATATCTGGTCTCTTTAAGACAAGAACATTGACCACTTTATCTCATGGCGTATCATTTCATCAAGCTCATCCTACAACAGCTCAAGTAAAAGATGTAATCTCTGTCTTAAAGAGAAATTTTTAATAATCTGCCGACCTGATTTGTCATCACTTAACAAACGTAATGAACTTGTATCTTCTTGCCGCCACAGGAACAAAGCGTTGCTACGCAACAACTAAACATTTAATCATTTGAATTAACCGCATCATCGCTTATGTAAATATTATAGTATAAGAACGATGGTTATGAATATTCTTGTCATTAAAATCCCCTGAAGAGTGAGCAATCACGAAACAGGCTTGTAGGGATAAAAAGAGTAGTTTTTTTTTCTATTTTTCAATATATATATATATATATATATATATATATATAAATGTGGGGGTAGAGTCTATAAGGTAGAGTCTATAAGTTGAAGTCTATAAGTTGAAGGATTAAAGAGGACGCATCGATTCTCTGTGACTTTGAGTTTCGCGCCTATATATATTCCTATTTACAATTAAAAATAAGAATAACTAAAATAAGGTTCTAAAAATGATAAAAATATATAAATATAAAAATTACAGTTCTTTAAGTAATTTGGTCCTCAGGCGATTTTTAAAAACAGTGACTGACTCACACAGTTTGAGAGAATAATCTAAAGAGTTCCATAAATTAACTATTCTATAATAAAAGGTTCTTTGGCCGCTAGCGGTTTTAAAAAGTGGAATGTTCAACAATTGTGAGTTTCTGGTGCTACGACCGCTCACCTCGGCTCGCTTTAAAAATTTTGAAGACAGGTATTGAGGGGCGTGGCCCGTCATACACTTAAAGGCCATTGTAGCGCTTCGGTAATATAGCTGGTTTGCCACAGGCAGCCAATTGAGTTCTTTACGAATGGGCGTAATATGGTCGTATTTGCGCGCTCCGCTCACAATGCGGCAAGCGAAGTTTTGCACAGCCTGCAGTTTGTTAATGTTACACTTCGATGTGTTTGCCCATACATTAGAACAATAAAATAATTTACTAAAAACTAAAGAGTTAATAATCATCAGGAGTGTACGTTAGTCAAAAACTTGCTCAACGCGGTTTATTTGGCCGAGGCGGGACATGCATGAAGAAGCGGTTGGCATTTCCTTTTTTACCAACATTAAGAAAACAACCAGGAAATCTCTTTGATATTTGGATGCTCTCGACAAATGATCTGGAAAGACAGAAAATAATGTAGTAAGTGAGGGACGGAGAGACCGAGGACGTGTTGTGATCAGTAGGTGAGGTGGTGGGCGGGTGGGATACAGAGGTGGGTTTGTGAATGTATTCATACGAACCTCTTACTGCTCTCTTTCATTACAAAATACTCGAAGTTAAAAAGAAAATGACGGTGTTCTTGTATTTAGAGACCATGCAACGATCTTACGGCTGTCGATAGCTTTTTTTAAAGAATTGACGACCGTTCACAGCTCATCGAGAAAAGATCCTTAAACCTGGTCCACACTAGTTCATATGTTGCCAATATGTTATTATGTCTCAATGTTCACATTGCAAACATAAGGTTTTTTTACGTCCAAGTAACATCTTTTTTATGTGGTTATGTCGCTAGTGCCAACTTGAGGTTTTAGGCATCATGACACGTGCAAAGTTTTGTTAACCTCCGTCAGGAGATCATACTTACCGTAACTGAAACATTTACTCAAGTGTCAAAAAAGGAAAGGAATACGGAAGCACTAATAAAGGACTCAAAAAATATACAAACTATGCATTAGAAGGCGGAAACTTTGTTTGCCCTACCTAAACGATTAAAACTGCAAAAATGGTTACTAGGTTTCAACAGATGAACGCTCTCGTTTAAAAGACGAAAGCTTCAGCAACTATTTGAGAGAACCTGGGACGTCACTTAAAACTTTAGTGAAAAGATTTCTTTTATGCTTTCCTTCCGAGGTTTGTAAAGAAGAAATTTGTTATCGTTATTTCGAAGATTATGTTTCGTATTAACCATTGATCTGTAGAGCTTTAGTGAGCTCTATATTGTTTCTTTCGGAGAGTTTAATTTTATATTTAGACTTTGACGGATATCATCGAATCTGATGTCACGAGCCTATCGAGAGAGAACTCGTGCTGCCTGATTTGGTAATTTAATATAAGGAGATCAATATTTGATGACAAACAAACCAATTTCATGCAATTAATACCTCACATTTTTGCGGATATTTTGACGTTCTTACCTTTTCCATCTGTTGTTCTCAGTTCTTTTTCTTCCAGTGGGATTGATGTTCCTGCTTGATGCATACTCTAAACACGGCTGAATTTGAAGTGCCTTAGAAACAGGCAACAACTTGACTTTGGACGAATAAACAAAGGAAGTTATATGAGAAGAAAGGCGCAGGTTGAAATTTGATATGGGATATTGTAGTACCCATGCTGTTCTTGTGGTAGCAGCATGATCGGATTTGGTCTAGGGTCCATTCCTGCCACGGGAATTGATTCCCTCTGGTCACGATTCCCTCCACTGTTTGAGAGAACCTGGAACGTTGTTTAAAACTTACGTGAAAAAAATTTTTTTAATTCTTTCGTTCCGAGGTTTGTAAAGAAGCAAGTTATTATCCACGGTGGTCGGTTGCTAGGTTGCAAGGGCTTTTACTCCCGCACCACTTAAAACTGAGAGTTTTAGGCCATAGGAAAAAGTGGAATGGATCGAATGTGTCACTTATGACGTCATACTCTTAAGAAAAGTGAAAAATACCTTTACAATTGTAAACATTTAAAGAAAAATTTCCTTCAATTAAGATTTTCGAATGTCTTGCTTCACTTGGAATATAAACTACTCCTAGCTGAGCCAAAATTGAATTTAAGAATCCTCCGGGAGCAAAAGCCCTAGCAAGCGACAATCGTGATCATTACTTTGAAGATTATGTTTCTTATTCACCGTTGATCTGTAAAGGTTTAGTGGGCTCATTATTGTTTCTTTCGGAGAGTTTAATTTTATTTTCATGCATGTTCTCATCGCCAACTCTTCAGTGTCAAATTCGTCGCTACCGTACAATGCAGGAATAGTGACTAAACCGATCATGCTGGAAACACGAGTACATCATGGGCTTCACAACGTCCCATATAAAAAAGCTCAATCTTCGGCTTTCTTCTCATAACTTCCTTTTCTGATTCGTGGAAAGTCAAGTTGTATGTTGTCCGTTTCTGAGGCGCTTCAAATTAAGCCGTGTTCAAATCGTAAACTTTAGGGTCGCAATAATTTTAACCTTTAGGCAAGAATGTCTACAGTAGGCGAGGTAAGTCGTTAACTTCACTTTATTAAATGGGCACACTTCTATATGTACATGAAGGTATTAGTTGATTTTACACAGGCGCAATCGATTCCTTTTTCCTCTGATCAGATTATGCATCAGACAAAAACACAACTCCCACTGGAGGAAAAAGAACTTAAGACAACAGATGGAAAAGGTAAGAACGTCAAAATCCGCAAAACTGTGAGGTTTAATCAATTGCACGAAATTGGCTTGTTTGTCATCAGAAACCGTATTTCGTCGAATAAGCTCTCGGGCGCTCGCTCATTAAAATTTCGGTGAAAAGAGGGGGCGCTTATTCGAAGGAGAGCGTTTAATCGAGGGGTGGGGCTTATTAAGTTTTTTTTTTTTAACGAGCGGTTACTCTATTTTGGGTAATGCACATGATAAAAGAACTCTGCAAGCACAAGGAGATAGAGACGGCTGCAAGTGGCTTATGGAAAGTAGACTGTTCTCTTACATGCAGTGATGCCGGTGTAATTCAAGCTTTTCTCTAAAGTTTGGAATTACGTCCCAGGTTCCCTCAAATAGTTGGTGAAGCTTTCATCTTTTAAACGATAGCTTCATCTGTTGAGCCCTAAAAGGTTTTGTAATTTGAACTTCAGTAACTGCTTTAAGATTAGGCTTCATGCCAAAGGAAAACATTACAGCATTGTAACTTACAGTAACACATAGGGTAAATAAATTTTCTCCCCTAATTTATAGTTTCTATGTATATGTATATTTTGTGACTATATTTTCGATATTTTCTATAATTAGAGCTCCTGTGCTGTTTGAGTCCTTTTGCGCTTAAATAAAGATTTTATTTCAGTTTAGCAACGCCTACAAATCTCGCCTTACAGTATGTAGTTCAATGTAGTGAAACTGGCGAACGCGTATATTCCAAGGTCGCACTGGGTTAATTTTCTTACGGTGGGGAAGAAAAAGTATTTTCAAACAAAGCATATCAAGAACCGTCAGATTGTTTCAAGGCCTTTAGATTCAACGTCATTTTCTTTTTAAATTTAAATATTTTGTGAGGCGAAGCAAGAGATTTGTTTGTATACATACTTTTTGCAGGTCTCAATAAGAAGTGACTTAGTTCAATTCTTTCTCATTCACAAACCCATCTCTGGCCTCACCCACCCACCACTTTACCTACTGATCACGACACGTCCTCGGTCTCTCCGTCCGTCACTTACTAGATTACTTTCTGTCTTTTCAGATCATTTTCCAAGTGCATCCAAAGATCACAAAGATTTCCCGGTTGCCTTCTTAATGCTGGAAAGAATGCCAACCAAGCCAGGATCCCATCCTCTTCTCTCCGCTTCTGATCCTATTTGTGACAGCGTAATTGTAACTCTCCTTATTTGCGCTTAAAATAAAGTTATACTGGAAATAAAGTTAGTGTTCTTTACTTTTAGCACAAAGCATTGAAAATACACAAGCACGAGAGCAAAATACCTTTCACAAAAAACTTATCTCGACGGCAGCAAAAACGGCAAAATCATCAAAATGGCAGCAAAAAACGAAAAAGCAAAAATACCACAGAAAAAATGAAAGCAAAATACAACAAACTACGAGAGCCAAATACCTGGACGACAGCAAAATAACGAGAACGTTTTTATACGCTGAATATAATTTACTTTTTTTACCGCATGTCAACTTTAGCTAACTTTTATTCCCCGGAGAAATAATGAATTTATTAAATGCTTTCATGTCACTTAATGTAAACTCACCTGCGGCATCTGTTTTTTAAGCTATTTAAAAAACTCGCAGTATGTGTTTTATCGTGTCTGTGCATTGAAACTAATGACAGAAAAACATGTCTTAGAACTGAAACAGGGCATTACATTGGCCAAAATTCCTGGCAAGAGAACTTTTTCCTGAGTTTATTCGATGTCTTCTACTCCATCAGTTAAATCCCTCTATCATTTGCCAATACCACCCAGGCGATTCAAACCAGAAATATCCCGCGCCTTAGAACTGTTGTAACGGCCATACTGTTTATTGATGACTTCGATAGATACAGATTCCCTTGAGACTAAATTCCGAAAAGTACTCCCTGTTACTGACCTTTGAAATTATCCGACCTTTCATCCGAACTAAATTCCGGCCTGAATTGAATCAATATTTGAAAGAATGTTCTTGAATGTTCTCCGATCCTCGTGTTGTAATCCGATACTCGATACCATTCCTAACTCGGTTACATCACATTCCCCACTTATTGACAGAGTCAATCATCAGGTGAAACTAAACGACAACAACTTAGATTAAAGTTCAATATTCAAAGTTTTATAATTTCATTGTTCATGGTGCAGCAACCACTGTTGGAATGCCTTCTCACCTCTAATCTTCTGCACGTTTATATTCCCGACTCTCTGTGCAGGCCCAAAAGGAGGTTTGTCCACTGAACTTGTATCAACTTCTAGAGGGCAGAGTTTCTGAATCGGACGCTTCATGAGAATCCTTCGAAGAGATTTATCCACCATTATCACCTATGCAGCACGGACTGTGTTATCTCTTCCTTTCAACAGCTTCTCTACCTTTCCCATTCTCGACTGTCTGCATAAATGTGTACGACATCTCCTATTTGAATCATTCTCTTTGGTTCTCTTCCTTTGAGTTTCTGGTATTCTCTGATTCCAGTTAGATATTCCTTCTTCCACCGACATTTGAAATGCGTGAGTAGACGATTCTGATATCTTTCCCACCGGGCCAGAGATTGTGGAATTGGTGGGAGGAGATTGTTCCAACAGCCGCCGACCAATAACAAGATGCGAAGGTGTAAGAGGGCTTCTGACAACTCATCATAGACATAGGTTAAGGCCCTGGAATTTAGAACATCTTCGGATCTACAGATTCCAGCTCCTCATAGCTCAACTTCTCGCTACCAAGCACTTTCTTGAGACACCTTTTCACCAGTTTCACGCAGACTTCAAAAAAGCCACCCCACCAGCTAGCTGTGGGTACATTGTAGTGCCAAATGTTCTTGTCGAGAACAAACTTCTTCACCTCAGAGTCTTTGAAAGTTCTGCCATTATCCGAGATGAATAAGGTTTTAATTCCTCTACTTCCAAAGAATCGTTTGATTACTCGTAACAAGGACCTTGCTGAAAGATCTGGGGTGATTTCAAGGTGTATAGTTCTTGTGGTCCTTGTGCTTGCTCATGTAAACAGAGCTGGTAAATGTTCTTCACATACAAAGGTCCGGCAAAGTCTACACCGGTTTCTCAACCGCATGGTAACGTAAGACTTTTGAGAACATGAATCCAGCAAGATTCTGGCATTGCAACAATTGTTTTCATTAGGATTTGTCACTTATGCTCGAGCTGTTTGCAACAAGAGAGTGTCTGAAAAACCCGAATAGCGAATAGCGAATAGTCGCGAATAACGAACAGCGACTAAGGAATAGTCGCTAATAGCGGACAGCGGACAGCGGACAGCGAACAGCGAATAGTGCAAATAGTTAACATTTATTCACCTTCGCGGATCAGTAAATATTCACCACTTTCACCGACACTCAGGTGTATAATTGTTTTAGTATATACCGCACGAGCTAAATAGTAGCGAACCTTAGACCCACCTTGTATGGAAAGTAGTTTATATTCAAATATGGCGGCGAGAAGTCAGTATGGTGCAATTTAATTACGGTTGTGAAACCCTGAATCACTCCAAAGCTTCCGAGGGACCGAGGGACGATCAGGTTATCAGGTGATGGTGATGCTGCATCAGATACGTGTACGCAGAAGCGAAATGTTTGCCCAGGAAGACATGAAGCCATTGCTTACCACCGTTGTTGAGTCGAAAGTCACGTAAGCGATGTCCGTTCCCTGAAAAAGATGGATCTTGGCTAGCCTGCGCCACAGGCGAAACTGAACCTCGGTTAAGTCCGTCTGCGAGTTAGCGCCAAAATCCTTTTTCTACCTACAAGGATTTGAATACGCGCCATGATTGGCCTGTTCAAAAATGCCATTGTTTGTAATAAATATGACGGCGAGAAGTCAGTATGGGGCAATTTAATTACGGTTGTGAAACCCTGAATCACTCCAAAGCTTCCGAGGGACCGAGTGACGATCAGGTTATCAGGTGATGGTACCGGTGATGCTGCATCAGATACGTGTACGCAGAAGCGAAATGTCTGCCCAGGAAGACATGAAGCCATTGCTTACCACCGTTGTTGAGTCGAAAGTCACGTAAGCGATCTCCGTTCCCTGAAAAAGATGGATCTTGGCTAGCCTGCGCCACAGGCGAAACTGAACCTCGGTTAAGTCCGTCTGCGAGTTAGCGCCAAAATCCTTTTTCTACCTACAAGGATTTGAATACGCGCCATGATTGGCCTGTTCAAAAATGCCATTGTTTGTAATAAATATGACGGCGAGAAGTCAGTATGGGGCAATTTAATTACGGTTGCGAAACCCTGAATCACTCCAAAGCTTCCGAGGGACCGAGGGACGATCAGGTTATCAGGTGATGGTGATGCTGCATCAGATACGTGCACGCAGAAGCGAAATGTCTGCCCAGGAAGACATGAAGCCATTGCTTACCACCGTTGTTGAGTCGAAAGTCACGTAAGCGATGTCCGTTCCCTGAAAAAGATGGATCTTGGCTAGCCTGTGCCACAGGCGAAACAGAAGCTCGGTTAAGTCCGTCTGCGAGTTAGCGCCAAAATCCTTTTTCTACCTACCAGGGTTTGAATACGCGCCATGATTGGCCTGTTCAAAAATGCCATTGTTTGTAAGCCAATTGGGATCAAAGAAATTTGAAACACATTTCCGGTAATTCATTTTCTTGGAATCCAGATGAACTTTCTGGTCGCTGCTTCGCAGACATACTAAGGACTTTAAGAACCAAGAACGCGGTGGTCTGGAAAACGTGAGGACGGAGGATGGGCTGGGGCGATCACCGCGTTCCAAGCGCGGGAAATTTGTAGTTAAGTTCGACAACGCGACACTGCTTAACAGTGAAAACGCTTTCCATTTTCTCCCAAAAGAATGACTCAAAACTCGTTTAAGGCTGTGCAGGATGCTTTGCTCTTTTCTCTGGAAGAAGATTGCTGTATGAAGAATACACTCCACAAAAGCTTCCATTTCGCCACTGGGATTACGAAAAGTTTTCCCTCCATAACAAAGATCCAGCCAAGTGTAAGGCGGACCTAAGATTTGAAAAGAGAGACATCCCATTGCTGATTGATGCGTTACAAATGCCTGATACCTTCACATGTCCGAATGATACCTTTTGTGATGCAACAGAAGGACTTTGTGTTATGCTAAAGCGGTTAGCCTACCCATGCAGACTGTCTGACATAATTTCGATTTTCGGACGATCAGTACCTGAGCTCAGTATGATTAGCAGTGTAGTCACCGAATGGATCTACAATGGTCATGGCCATCGGATAACCACTGATTCTCTTTTTTTCGTTTGGGAAAGCCTTTCTATAGCTTTCATTCTTACGACTTCTGCTTTAGCTCTGTCAGCTTTTTCAGCTTTGTCCTTACTACATGCATCTGTGGGAGCACTCTCCTCCAGAGCAATAATCTGCTGTATTAGCTCATCTAATTCGCTTGGCTCATCTGGGGATATTCCTGACGCCCTTTCTTCAGCTCTAATTTTTTTCTTGTACTTGTTTATCAAGACGTTGATGTGGTCACGGATGGCCCTGTGGTCAACGTTGAACTGCAAGGTAGCATATTTGTTTGGAATATCTGCAATTTTCTTCCAGGTTTCACTCCGTTGGGGAGACCCCTTTTTGTATTTGTAGCGATTTTCAAACACTATTTCTCTGCACAGTATAATATGATGCTGCTCCGTCCAGTACATCACATTGTTGTGTAAAGAACAAAGAATAGAGAATAGAATTAAATACGGTACAGAAACCCAAGGCATGTTCGTTTGAACTGAAACCAAATTCTATTGTTAATTTTCAAGCTAAATTACTCATTTATCTTGGCTCTAATGATATCAAAAGGCCACAAATTAGCCCCGTTTGGTGAAAGAGACCTCATTCTCAATTTCACACTTTCAGGAAAAATGCCAATGAAGTCTGGAATTCCCATTCAAAGCCTTATAAATTTGGGATAGCTTTCAGTTTTCTGAACTGCTTTTCCAGTTTTAATTATTGCTTATAGTAACAATTTAACTGAAAAAATAACAACATAACAAAAATGCCAAAGCTCACAATATAACTTTAATTTACATTTTGAAATCATGTAACATATTCATGCCAAGCTAGAGGCTCGATTTTAGTGCGCGCACCAGGAGAGCGTATTTCTATGGTGACAGTCACGAAAGGCGACGCATTGCGGTCAGGCACTGATGAGTTAATTAGTTTTCACACATGCCTTTGCACACCTCAAGTGTGTTCATTAATCCGAATCTGTCTGTTACTTTGTTATTGTTGTCGATTTCAGTGGAACGGAAAAAACAGACTTTAATAGTTAATATCTAACAAAGGTAAATTTGATCAGTCTATTTTCGCTAACTCTTCGCTTTGTTCAGTGTTGGAAAATCATGGTAATCGTGGCAACATAGCTACACTTTTGCTGGATCAATCTCGTTGCTCGCGTTAAAAGACTTGGTACGCGTAAACAATCGTCCGTGCACCAAATATTTAAGCGAAAATATTCAGTTTATTTCGTGATGAAATCCGCCATGTAAATATCACCGATCTTCATGATGGAAATGGAGGCCCATTTTGGAAACAATGGTTCAAGGATTTTGATGTGGCGATCGACAGTATTTAGTGCCGTACTTGCCGGTAATAAGCTCATGAGCCTCACAAATGCCTCTGTACCGGACATCTTGCGAGCAGATGCTTTCGTCTCTCTGAAGAGCGCCATGAACAGCCATTAGATATACTAACCAGTGCTGGACCCAAATCAAAGTCATCGAACTTAACATCACTGTGATATAAACCATTTGACGCAGAATCCAACGATGGACGTAAAAATCAAGAAAACCTCTCAACAAACATCGGGAGAAACGAAAGAAAAGAAAAGCCCGCCAAGATTCAGAAAGCGCGCCAAAACAAGATAAGTACAAGCAGAATAATTAAGAGCTTTATAACTAACCAGTAAGCTAATTAATGAATAAATTACTTTGAATCAATTTCTTTAAATAGAACCAAGATTTCCTGCACCATCTTAAAGTAAATGAAATGTCCGTAGAAATAACAGCTCTTTAATTACAACATTTTAAATCTAATAGCTTAATACTGTAACGGTTTCCGCTCCCTCTTAAGTTTACAGGCGGCGCGCCCATACTTTTGAGGTGATGAGATCCATCCCTAGCTAAATTTTATAAATAATTGTTCTTTAAATTCAACATTTTAAATCTAATGACTTAGAATTGTAAGGGTTTCCGCTCCCTCTTAAGTTTACAGGCGGCGCGCCCATACTTTTGAGGTGATGAGATCCATCCCTAGCTAAATTTTATAAACAATTGTTCTTTAAATTCAACATTTTAAATATAATGACTTAGAATTGTAAGGGTTTCCGCTCCCTCTTAAGTTTACAGGCGGCGTGCCCATACTTTTGAGGTGATGAGATCCATCCCTAGCTAAATTTTATAAATAATTGTTCTTTAAATTCAACATTTTAAATCTAATGACTTAAAACTGTAAGGGTTTCCGCTCCCTCTTAAGTTTACAGGCGGCGCGCCCATACTTTTGAGGTGATGAGATCCATCCCTAGCTAAATTTTATAAATAATTGTTCTTTAAATTCAACATTTTAAATGTAATGACTTAAAACTGTAAGGGTTTCCGCTCCCTCTTAAGTTTACAGGCGGCGCGCCCATACTTTTGAGGTGATGAGATCCATCCCTAGCTAAATTTTATAAATAATTGTTCTTTAAATTCAACATTTTAAATATAATGACTTAGAATTGTAAGAGTTTCCGCTCCCTCTTAAGTTTACAGGCGGCGCGCCCATACTTTTGAGGTGATGAGATCCATCCCTAGCTAAATTTTATAAATAATTGTTCTTTAAATTCAACATTTTAAATGTAATGACTTAAAACTGTAAGGGTTTCCGCTCCCTCTTAAGTTTACAGGCGGCGTGCCCATACTTTTGAGGTGATGAGATCCATCCCTAGCTAACTTTTATAAACAATTGTTCTTTAAATTCAACATTTTAAATGTAATGACTTAAAACTGTAAGGGTTTCCGCTCCCTCTTAAGTTTACAGGCGGCGCGCCCATACTTTTGAGGTGATGAGATCCATCCCTAGCTAAATTTTATAAATAATTGTTCTTTAAATTCAACATTTTAAATCTAATGACTTAGAATTGTAAGGGTTTCCGCTCCCTCTTAAGTTTACAGGCGGCGTGCCCATACTTTTGAGGTGATGAGATCCATCCCTAGCTAAATTTTATAAACAATTGTTCTTTAAATTCAACATTTTAAATCTAATGACTTAGAATTGTAAGGGTTTCCGCTCCCTCTTAAGTTTACAGGCGGCGCGCCCATACTTTTGAGGTGATGAGATCCATCCCTAGCTAAATTTTATAAATAATTGTTCTTTAAATTCAACATTTTAAATATAATGACTTAGAATTGTAAGGGTTTCCGCTCCCTCTTAAGTTTACAGGCGGCGCGCCCATACTTTTGAGGTGATGAGATCCATTCCTAGCTAAATTTTATAAATAATTGTTCTTTAAATTCAACATTTTAAATGTAATGACTTAAAACTGTAAGGGTTTCCGCTCCCTCTTAAGTTTACAGGCGGCGCGCCCATACTTTTGAGGTGATGAGATCCATCCCTAGCTAAATTTTATAAATAATTGTTCTTTAAATTCAACATTTTAAATCTAATGACTTAGAATTGTAAGGGTTTCCGCTCCCTCTTAAGTTTACAGGCGGCGCGCCCATACTTTTGAGGTGATGAGATCCATTCCTAGCTAAATTTTATAAATAATTGTTCTTTAAATTCAACATTTTAAATGTAATGACTTAAAACTGTAAGGGTTTCCGCTCCCTCTTAAGTTTACAGGCGGCGCGCCCATACTTTTGAGGTGATGAGATCCATCCCTAGCTAAATTTTATAAATAATTGTTCTTTAAATTCAACATTTTAAATCTAATGACTTAGAATTGTAAGGGTTTCCGCTCCCTCTTAAGTTTACAGGCGGCGTGCCCATACTTTTGAGGTGATGAGATCCATCCCTAGCTAAATTTTATAAACAATTGTTCTTTAAATTCAACATTTTAAATCTAATGACTTAGAATTGTAAGGGTTTCCGCTCCCTCTTAAGTTTACAGGCGGCGCGCCCATACTTTTGAAGTGATGAGATCCATCCCTAGCTAAATTTTATAAATAATTGTTCTTTAAATTCAACATTTTAAATATAATGACTTAGAATTGTAAGGGTTTCCGCTCCCTCTTAAGTTTACAGGCGGCGCGCCCATACTTTTGAGGTGATGAGATCCATTCCTAGTAAAATTTTATAAATAATTGATCTCTAAATTCAACATTTTTAATGTAATGACTTATTGTTTTAAGGGTTTCTGCTCCCTCTTAAGTTTACAGGCGGTGCGCCCATACTTTTGAGGTGATGAGATCCATCCCTAACTAAATTTTCCAGTTAGGATCGTAAGGGTTTCCGCTCCCTCTTAAGTTCATTTACAGATGAAAACTAAGAACGGAAACCACGCGCCTTTTAGTGTGAAATAACTTCCCCTGGCTGCTTGTTTTTCTGCATGCGTCCCAATTACCCTTAACTAAAGCAAAAGCAGCATTAAAATGAACGATGATCCTCGCAGTTGTGATCGCAATTTATGTCCCATTCTTGCTCATATGTAAATTCCGAAGCAATTTTCAATAAGTTATTGTTCTGATGTTAGCCCGAAGATCAGAGAATTGGTGAATTGTACTTAGATCTCACGAAGCGTATACCATCCGAGGTCAACCGCGCATTTGGTCAAGTGTGCGCGCGAAGAAAGCACCATTTTGCTTGGTTCTGCAAGCCCACGCATTTGAAGCCTGCGGTGGCTGCCTCCACAGGAATCATGATCATCAGCAACGATGCACACGAGCGAAACTCCAATGGAATCTTCACTAATGGAAAACAATATGGCCAAAGTGACAGGATCGTGATTATAGGCTTTGGAAAAAGTATCCAAATCTCTCATCGCGGCAAAAGACAAACGACCTCAGTGTGCTGCAAGACATAGCTATAGCTAAAAATTGAGTTATTTTTTAATTCGGAATGAGGTGGCAATTTCTTCGTGATTTACGACGTACAGTCGTTTGAACCATTCATAACTGTATCTTATCTGTTGTCCGGCGTTCTGATCTCTGTTGTTGAGCCTCGTGTTCGAGAGATAGATCGAGTCGAGCACTTCAAACTATGTCAGTGGTCAACCCGATTGCGCAGCAAACCGATTTGGTGGTTTTAAGATTTAAGAAGGTGTGTTCCGAGACAGGACGGGACAGAAACTAGCAAACTTCCTTCGACGATACAGCTCTGTAAAATTGTATAAATTTTAATCCACTTTTTTTATGTGTGGAACTTGCATTTTAACCCAATTTCTCTGACGGTCCGATTTGTTCTCTTCTTTTGTAAATGCTACTTACAAAAACCCGGAGTTCCTTTTAAATCACTTCCGATTTCTGTTTATAGATAGTGTCAAGAGATAACTGGAAACTGATTTAAAGCTCGCCAAATTAACTTATGTTGACAGGTATAAGACATGATTGGAGCTCTTTGAGTGAATGGCCTCTTCCTTCAAAACAATGGAGTTGATTGATAGTTTAATTATAATCTCCCACAAATATTCAGTGAATGCGGCGTTCTACGACGCTTTCGCAATAAAATCGAGGCTCTAGCTTCTCATGCAATATGCAATGTAAAAGAAAAAAAATTCTGTTCCTTCTAGTGATTAGTGAAAGTTACAAAGTTGAGCTTGCACCATACTCGATATCAGAAAATTCAATTTCCAGAACTTCAGGAATTATCGAGACTAGCTGTAGTCAAGACTCCTCATTGATTAAAAGTACCCTGAGCTTAATCCAAAACAAAAAGAAGACTACATAAAAAGATACGATTTGTTGACGATTGAAAATGAAACTAACGGAAGTCATGAATTTAGTAATACTTTTCATAATCAGAGGAAATATAATGTAAGTTCGCGAAAGATTTCAAAGATAATTAGATGACGTACTTTGAAGGTCTGTTGGAAACGGCTGTCGCCATCATTTTAACTCGGGCTTGTCACTGGCCTGTTGACCTGGTAAGAACAAAACGTTTTAAATTGTTCAACTTCGATTCTCTCCGCTTCAAAATTGACGCCTTATCTTTAAAAAGGCAATAAAGTTCACATGTTACTCGACAAAATGAAGAAAATAGGCTGTTTTGCGTTATAAAACAAAGCTAAATACTCACGTTTTACGCACGACGTGAAATCTCCTCAAGTCGCGTAGTCATGATGTGGAGACAACACCGCGCGCCTGCGCCCTTCAACCGAAATTGAAAAAATCACGTCCGGCCGCGTCTCAAAGCCACCGCGTCCTCGGTTCTTAAAGTCCGTACTATAAGCAGGGGTTAGTATTAGTCTGCGACGCAGGCTAGATCTTGGCAAACACAGCTTACAGCAACACAACCTGGTGCAAAGTGATGGTCGGTATCCTATTACTCCACGTGGTCAATTCCAATGAATCCAGATTAGTGCTGAACTAAAGCGGTGACTATTGACCATTATTCGTCACTGTTCGTGACCATTAGGGCTATTCGCTATTCGCTATTCGCTCTTCGCGACCATTCGCTATTCGGGTTTTCCAGACACCCGCAACAAGGCACATTTGTTTTTAACATCTTGCGTGAAATACAAGTTTGTACTCACAGTTTGTTCCTGGCTTCTACCCCTACTTTGTCGAGTTAGAGAACAGTTTTGCGTTTCCCGCCACTGACAATGATAATATCTCTTTTCAGATAGCCAAAACATCGTCCCTTTTCACGTAGAATTCTCTTGGGCGCTTCTGGTTCAGTAATAACTACACTTTTATTCGATGGATGAGGGCCATTGCAGAAAGTGCAACACACTTCCTTACTTAGCAGAGGTCTCTCGTTGTGTGAAAACAGCGTTGTTGACGTCGCAGGGCCCGTGGAAAGTCTTTTGTTTTTACCATACGGAAAATATCCAACTTCCTGCTCTTCCTTCGATCTTCCTTTTTTAGCCACTGGTCCAAGAGCACATCTCTCTCAAATTTGCAATTCTTCTGCTAACGACTTTATTAAGGTATCGAGACCCCATTATTCACACATGCCGCGACTTATAATCAAACGCAATTCTTGTGGGATTTTCGCCATGATCACTGGTGTGAGGAATGTTCCGTAAGTACTAGTGTCGCTAATGTCTGTTCCTTGTAAACTTCGAACGGACGACTCCGTTTTGTCCAAAAGCTGTCGCAGTTGTTTCAGATCGCTTGAATCGGTTATCCTTCGGAGTTACGTCAGCATTTCTATGTGTTTCGAAATGATAACTTTTTTACTATCAAAACACTTGCTGAAAGATCGACCGCATACTTGTAATTTGAGCTTTTGAGTGGTAATCCAGAAATTGTTTCGGAAGCGCAACCTTTCAACAAAGATTTCAGATATTGAAATTTGTCGACTTCGTTGAGCTCTTCATTCGAATGCAAAAACATAGTTTATTACATCGTAGACGAAATTATCCGTAATACAATACAATTTTTTTTTTTAAATATTCTTTATAGAACTCTTTACTCTCTACGGTAATATAGAGGAATAGACGCTCGACAATAATACAAACGTAAATACTTCGTTACTTGCAATCTTTTCTCAAGGCTCTCTTCAGCATACATATCGATCCTTGGAAGAGTCGGACTTTCATCTGCCATGTATTTTAAGTAGTCTTTCGGGAACCGAATTACTACTATTACGCACTACAGATGTCATGACACCTGATCAGTCGTATCAAAGGCCTTTTTAAGATCGATAAATAGCACGCCATTCAAGAGACCGTTGTCAATATTAATTGACCAGTTATTCGTTGTCTCAAGCAACGCTGTTAGCGTGCTATGCATTGATCGAAAGCCAGATTGGTACGTATTCAAGAGGCTATTATCCTGAAGGTAATCATAAAGTTGATGATAAATAATATGATATATGATCTGAACACGGCTGAATTTGAAGTGCCTCAGAAACGGACGACAACCTTGACTTTCGACGAATAAATAAAGGAAGTTATATGAGAAGAAAGCCGCTGGTTAAAGTTTGATACATATGGGGTATTGTGGTACCCATGCTGTACTTGTGCTAGCAGCATGATCGGATGTGGTCTAGGCTCGACTCCTGCCGCTGAAGCCTCGACTTGGTCACGATTCCCTCCATTGTACTGTAGTCATTTGACAAGAGCTGATGCTCAGAACATGCATTGACTAGCGTATCAAAAGGCATGACTTTCGTAGGAATTTTAGGGATAAATGGTTTTCAATTGTAAAATTTCTCAACAAAAAAAGTAAATAAAATCGCTCTGTTTCAGAGTAGTTCGATGCAAATGCCATACAAGATGAAGAAATCAAACTCCTTCAGGCTTTATCGCAAAAAATAATAACTAAATATATTACAAAATGACAAAAATTAAGCCATATTTGCAAGTTTCAGTTGTATCATAAAGTATCGTTCACCATCAAATTTTTTAAGTATAGTTTAAAAATTATCACCATAAATAATACGTGATGTATAAATCACTAAATTTCAGCGTCAGTGTATATAGCACACACAGTTCTAATTGGGGACACCGCTATCGAGATCGAATAAAAATTTGGAAATGTTGGTTTTAAGGAGAGGGGAAAACAGGACTACCGGAGAAAAACCGCTCGGAGATGAGCAGAGAGCCTTCATCGCCTTCGTGGCTTTATCTGGAGATGTTGGATGTATAACCGCGCTGCAATGATGAACAATTTTATATACTGTTATTCATATTTTCTCCATTCTTTTCCTTCTCTGGCTTACTGTGTTTTCATTACTAGTAACCACGTGCTATCTTTGAAGTCTTTTGTTGACGAGAGAGGAAAATGGGAGTACCCGGAGAAAAACCTCTCTTAGAAAAGTAACACCTTCGTCGCCCTAGAAAGGTTATCAGGCGAGTAGTATACTAGGGTGAGAATTAATCCTCGTTTGTGCGTTCCCTTTGCGTTCCGTGTGCGTCTCCTTTAGACTCCCTCGCAAAAAGTGCGTTCCCGTTATTAATATGCATAAGGGTCGACTCCATGACGTCACCCATTATTATAACCTACGGAAAAGTGCGTTCCTACATACTAATTAACTGCCTAGCCTGTGTCTAGCTATCTAGGTAAAAATGCGTTCCTGCATACTAATAAGTGGATAGGCATACTAATGGCCGTCGTTCTAGTACAATAGCAACAATAGACCTGTCCAGACTTGCCCGGTCTTTTGTAACCCTGATTGGCTCATCAATCTATTTGTGTTCAAAATAAAAGTGCGCAATCTGTTGGTAGCGTCACTCTTGCAATTCGTTTGCTGGGAAAAATTTTTCTCCGAGATTATCATTCGATTTTCCGATAGTGTTAGCAGTTTCGTCTGTAAGAATACATTCGACTTTATAGCTAACTTTTCTTGCTTTCCGCTCCGTTAGTCACTAATTATTCAAAACTAGAGATAAAAACTGCCCCATATTTGCATACGAACCATGACGAGACGCAGCGGGGCCTGTCTGGAAGTATCTTAAGGAATGCGGGGTTGTGGACCCCGCATTCCTTTCATATTTGAATCAAACTCCAGTGGTGAATTAACACTTTCAAAGCACTAGGTGTCAAAATTCGCGGCTCCAGCTGTCAGCAAAGCTACTGCTACCGAAAGGCAGTGTTGACGTACATATATCAAAGCTCCTTTTACTAAGCGCAGGGGAGACATGAATCATTGAAATTCTAACTCCGAATGGCGACGATTGTAACAGCGGAACTTTCCGAACGAAGTACGAAACTTGCCATACAATACACATTATATGACAATCTTCGTATCTCGTTCGGAGATAAATTAAACTGGGAATGCCGTCGTCTGTGATAATTTTTTCATCACGCAACAACAACAACAACAAAAATTTTCATGCTCTTGTCGGTTTTTGGTGTTGCTTTGTTTTGTTAAGATAAAAGCGGCGAGTAGGTACTAAATTATTTCTCTCAGACTTGAAGGAAAAGTGGCGAAGCGCGCTTGTGACAATTCGATCCGCTTCATTTTGTTCTGGGTGTCTTGTGTAACTCCCCGAAAGAAATTATCCTAATCCCAGAGACGTGACTGTTATGACCCAATACATCACAAAAAAGAGAGAACGAAACAGCAACTACAAAAAAAAAAAAAAAAAAATTCTGAAATCAGTTTGATAGCAGTCATTCTGAATTTATTCAAGAAACATTTTATACATTACAGAAAATATCTGTTTGATAGCGTCATTTAAGAAACAGTAACTACAAAAAGGAAAATATATTTTTGACAGTGTCATTCAGGGTGCACTCAAATTAGTACGTTTTTACCACCTTCATTCCAAGGGCTACCCTCAGCTTTAAAGAGCTCCGGCCCGAAGCGAGCTAAAATGACCGAGTTAAAAATACTGGGAGCTAACTGATTTGAAGATGTCACTTATTCTAGTTACATTACCGTGACTGTAGTAATTTCTGGACGCTCACGAGGATCAGCGGAAAGACAGCTTCTGTAAATAGCTCACAGAGAGAAATTCTTTATAATGCGAGAAACCCTCCTTAGCGTAAACCCTAACGAAAAAATGTCACTTCTGGTGCTTTGCCTTTCGCCTTTGTTCAGTTCGGGTGCTAGAAAGGGAAACTTTGAAAGATCTCTTTCCTCCGACATCACTCTGGCATCATGCATGGCACAAGCTTTGCCAAAGTCGATTAATATCGGTATCAAGACTGATGCGTTCCGTCCATGTTCGACCACAATATTGTTCGGCCTGATGTCATTGTGGAGGATTTCAGCCTCACAATGCAAATACTTCACCGCATCAAAGACTTGAGATGCAGCACCCCGCCAGTTTTCCTCACTGAGTAAGTTTTCTTCACCGGCATTTTCTAAAGTGAGTGACCTTCCGTTTACGCTGTGGAATTTTGAAATGACATGGGCATCATTCCCTTGCCAAGCTAAACCCAGAAACAAGCAGTGAAAACGTAAAGCTTGTGGGATGTGGCTGGAGTGACAAGGATATACAAGTACTTGAGCCTGAGCATTAGCTATGCCATGCTGGTGAGGCCTAACAAGGCCGAAACAGCTGTCCATGGCTGCTAATGCTTGGGCTCAATCTTTGCTTTGGTAGATTTAAGGGGTAATGCCCGCTACCATGTGGCCTTAGTGCCTTTAGAGTGGCTTCAGCTTACCAAATCACATTAATTTGTGAGGTATATCCTTGTCACTCCAGCCACATCCCACAAGCTTTACGTTTTCACTGCTTGTTTTATGGATATGTGGGTACTTGAGCCTGAGCATTAGCTATGCCATGCTGATGAGGCCTAACAAGGCCGAAACAGCTGTCCATGGCTGCTAATGCCTGGGCTCAATCTTTACTTTGGTAGATTTAAGGGGTAATGCCCGCTACCTTGTGGCCTTAGTGCCTTTATAGTGGCTTCAGCTTACCAAATCACATTAATTTGTGAGGTATATCCTAAACCCAGAAACAGTTGGATGTTAGGGTGACGCAGTTTCCGTAAAATCATGGCCTCTTCCATGTTAGAGTCGTTCCATCGTGCAATCTTTTTTACTGCTACGTTAATGGCACCGTAGAAACCTACATGGCACAATCCGTAACTCCCTTTTGCAACATTTCGTTCAGTTATCTGTATGTCCTTCAAGTTTATCAACGGCAAGTTAGCCTTCTCGCTCTTCATCCAGTTGTTGTAAAAGACAACTGCGTGACGGTGCGCCGAATCACGTTTCTTTTTTATTTCCTTGACGCAGTCTGACTTTTCTTCTGACTCCTTTCTGTACCTTTTCTGTCCAGTTGCAGGCTGGGTTGCATTGGGCGTTTGGCTAGCAGAAGCTTTTTCTAACCTTCCTTCGCTCGGGACAGCGATGCTTCTCTCGGGTTGTTTGGCTTCTTCCGCACCATTGTCAGTTCCCCTCTCCTTTTTCGTATCTGCAGCTTTCCTTTGTTCTTTCTTAAGTTTTTTCCTTAGTGTAGAACGCTTTCTTTTCTCCTCAATTGAATGTTTTCGAAATTTAGGCATGTCCACGACTGACTTGGCTAAATCTGATGAATTTCACCTGAATTACCACCCTTGTGAAAAGCACTGAATCGGGTTTACAAAGCTGCAAAGTTTAATTGTTTAACTGAGAGCGAAACTGATCATCAATGTTTTTCGTTTCCGGGAGTTAAATGCTGTAAAGTGACATGAAAAGAAACTTTTGTTTGCTCTATTGTCTCCTATTTGTTTGAAAAGTTGTCATCTTTTCCGCGGCATGCCCCTAATTGCTTACATTTGAATATCTTTTGTCCTATTGTATAGACTGCGAGTCTGTTCCTCACACCATTGACCATTCATTCTCTGCAGTGAACATTCCGAAATTTAAAATCCGACAATGCCTTTTACAACGAGTTGCAGCATCTGCCATAAAACGTTCTAAACTGGTCGATCTCTGTCAAACCACTTGGCCAGTCGACACCCACAAGCCAGGCAAGATATCTTTACTTTTTCAGATGAAAAAGGGAAGGTTTTTGACGGACCAGAGCCTCACGAGATCCCAGAAGAGAAGCGTGGCGAATATTTGAAATTGGCTGAGCGTGCTTGTAGAGCGAGTGAATGGATCCTTGATTCCCGACTATCCTGGTAAGTTAAATACTTCGAGGTTTGAATATCAGGCAGTTCTCGTTTAAAGTTAGGTCTAGTGAACTGCCGTATTAGTCACTCAAAAATTTCGAATTTCACTCCATTCTCATGGCATCAATTTTTCGGTTCGGAGGACTAAAGGATTTACATAAGGTTGCATTTTTCTTTCACAGGAAAATGGAGCTGCATAGACTGCTTCCAAGTACCGAACGAGTTTTTTTGTCACATGCTATATCGCCTGAAAAGCCCTCCGCTGTTCAGTGTTCGGAATGTTAGGCACCGCAGACAACCTATTTTCAGCAAAGACACCAAGAGACTGTCTTACAAGATTTACGACGAAGAACTGTTTAGCGAGGTATTAGAAGAACAAAATAGCATCGCTGCAAAAGTGAAAGCGTTGTACCAGAATCACAGCGAAGTAGCGGATATCTCAGAAATGGATGTCGAGGATGCCCTAGCATTGGCTAGAGTAAGGGCGAACAAAAATGTTCAGAAGGTGGGCCGACCAACATGCAAGTCCACTATCGAGATAGGTCATGGTGAGGGGCGCTGCACGCGAGAAGTGGAGTTTATTTGGTGGCCGACCCTTTATTCCGAGGCCTCATGTCATGGAAAACTGTCCGTTCGCTTTTTTCGATGTAGAGAAAATGAGAATTTTGATTGAGAACACTGTGAAAAAGTGACTTTTATAGAAAACACCGTTTCGTTCAATTTAAACAATACAAGTGCGAAACAAGCCACATTACGCTGGTTGTTCGCACCCAAATGAGCTGTACTATGGCTGAGGAACCTCCCACAGCTACCACTGATTTATACTAGCCTTTTGTCGGACGAACTTCGTGGGAGTTATAATCATCCCCTGTGAGTTGTGACTTCCCACAGACTGCTTTACAACGCAAAAGAACTAATTCGAAAATAAGAAGTCTCAACATTTTCAATTTCTCTTTATTGTCTTCTGGTTGACGTTTTGTGCACTTATCTCCAAGGCTGCACGTATGTCAATATATGAACGCGTTCACTAAAGTTGTTATGTTATGTTATCTTAATGCTTCTAAACTTCCTATCGTAATTCTGCCCGATCACCGCAACTGAGACGCCTTTAAACTTGCCGAACGGCAAAGCAAAGAATAATCAACTGACAATTCGAAGTACAACTAGTAACAATTCTCTTTTGTTTCCTTGCTTTTTGGATAGTGTTTACTTAACTCTCAGGGCCTAAAAAATGGTCGGTGACCCAATTTTTTTCGTTAACATGAATCAGTTATTCTACTATTCTCTACTAAATATGACGAGACGAAAACAAATTTCACTGTAATAAGTGATTTCTTTTACTTTTTCTCCCTCCGTCCCATAGAATTCCTTAATGATTAGCCCTAAAGTTTACATACCAGTGGCATGCAGTTATCTAAACCACCGTCCTAACAAACTATGCACAGAAACGTTCACTCAACAGTTTATTTCTATGATTCCGATGAGGTTACATCTCATTAGAGCCTAAGATGACTGATTTTGCGAAATCAGGGGCCCTTACCATTTACACGATCCATCCGGGTGGAAATCTTAGGTGAAAATCATTCAGTGCTGCAGCTTGTCCAAACCAAAATGGACAACTCACAAAATGTACTGGTGTTAACCGGAAAGCTCAACAAGAAAAAACGTTCCAAACGGAAACGTTCCAAATGGAATGGTATGTAACATTTCATTTCCCAACAGAAATTTCCTGGTTTTCCAAGTAAATGGTAAGGGGCCCAGGGCCCTTTACTCTGAAAGAAAGTTGGTGAGCTCCCCGCCCCCCAAACCCCCCCCCCCCCCCCCCCAAAAGACTTTCTTTCTCAATTTTAGAATAAGTAATTCATGCCTTAATTCTAGGCGAGAAATGGAAAAAAATTCCATTGAGGGAAGATTTTCGCGCGAACGTCCCCCAAACGTTTTCATGGATAATAATTATGGCCGCTACTCTACAAATGGCTTATTTTGCTTTCAATCAGAATTGAACTCATCATTCATGGCTTGGTACATGTAAATTAACGATTTGAATGCATGCAACGGATTATGATGTGATTAGGTTGCATTGAGACGCTATTCACAGCTTGCATACCGGGCCGAGTTGTCCGAAGCAAGATTAGCGCTGATCCAGGAGAAATATCTTGGCAACACATTGATATGGGTAACACTTAACCCCGGATTAGGACAAACCGGCCTTTGAACAACTCGTCCCTGCAGTAGCACATGGACAATGGGCTACCATTATTTTGTTGTGAATCTCTCTCTCTCTAGCTCTAGTAGGATTTGGCGAATCTTCATCCTCAACAGTGAGGCAGAACTTTGATCGTACCACTGGAGCATCTCGTCAGATAGGAGTTGTGTCACAGGAAACTGAAATTATTACAAAATCACAAAATTAGCTTCCACCTTGACTGTTAGAGCGAAACTGTCCCTTATGAAAGGAAGCTGGTATCAAATGATGATGACGATGATGATGATAACAATAACAACAACAACAACGAACAGAAAGCTGTGTTCCTGGAACTGCTTTACAGCAGAGAACTTGGAAGAGCCAATCACGTTCAGTATACAGATCAAAAATCTCTTTTCGCTTTTATTTCCTTGCTACAATTTATAATTTAGAATATTTTGGGGGAAATATTTGAATAATAGTGAAACTCTACAAATTAAAGAGAGTTTGGGGTTTGAAGACATCAAATGGTGTAATATATTTAAATTCTGGTTTGCCAAGGACAAAAATGTGGAAACAGCATGGATATTTTCTTGAAAGCATTGGACAATTTATTGATAAGTTACCTTGCGCTGCAAAAATTCTGCGAAAAAGAGTAGAACATAAATTCCGCAGTCATAACCATTATCTTGTTGAGGAACCTGAAATACAAAAACAACTTTATTTTATGCACTTGACCACACGAATACAAAATATGAAATAAAAGTAATTAATTTCTAAACAACCATAAGCTAAACACATTTATTAATATTCACATTTCTTTCTTGTGAGGCTTCATACACAAGGTAGCCTATAAATTTCTTACACATTGAAGCATCAATATTGTTGAACAAGATGATCCTGTCTTTTCCCCTTTAAGAGTCAAAGTTAACATATTTCAATTAGATATCGCTTAAAATGTGCTGTCTGGTATCTTTAAAGCAGTCACAATATACAATGTTAAATATACATTATTCCTTGATGAAAACGTTCGGTGACTATCCAGTTATCCAGCCAAATAATAAAACATCACTTTCCCATACCAAAAAAGTCAACAATAGCAAGTATGGCTGACCAAAAAGATCTGACTGAGAGTCATGGTATTGACTCACCTTTGGATATACAAGTGGCAGTGACTTGTCATCAATTACAATCAAGCTTCCCTTTTTTTTCAGCCCACTCGCATCTTAGAAAGCTTAAAATTAAAAGTAACTAAATTTAATAAATTCATGTCAATCGTACACACAACAACAAAGCTACACTAGTGTAAAGTTAAGGGATGCATTCTAGGTAATACATGATCCTAGGGGGTGGCAATGGCCCAGTGCTTTGGGCATTGTATTGACACATGGGTGTTTTAGGTTCAACTCTCACCCTGGCCCACAGGATTTGTCTTCAGTGGTCCTGAATTCAACTCCACCACGCTTTATATAAAATAGCCAATGTACTGGTTGTTCCCTTCCAACTGGTTTTCTTAACAAGGTTATGTTTATTTGAAATGTTACTTTCAAAACACAGGCCCACAACCTTCTAGAATTAAATATTTACGATGTTCAGTATTGTGATTCTTTAGTTTAACTGAGCAGTGCTCTAAGCATGAATCCTCTATTATGCTGTCATAGGTACATGTATTAACTTTAACTTAGGTGACTCATTATAATCAGATCTCCATGGAGGGGAGACGGCTCATCAACTATTCTGAGTCAGGGTGGAAGTCAGCCTTCTTTGCAGCCATTGTTTGTGTCAGTCTTGTTTCTCCCTCCCCACCAATGTCTGCTGAACCGAGCCGAACATTCCATTCCATGAACTGACCAATCACATCGTGGCTTTTAAATTTTGGTGGCTAAATTCTCTCAGCTTCCTTTGCGGCCGTTGTTTGTGTCGGTTCTATTCTCCCTCCTGATTGGATACTCAAACACAATGGGAATGGAACGTCCGGCTCGGTTCAGCAGACGTTGGTGGGGAGGGAGAATAGGACCGACACAAACAATGGCTGCAACGTAGGCCAGGTGAAAGTTTGAATGCATTTTCATCCATACATGTAGGTCATTTTAGTCAATGACTTCTGTTAGTTGACTATCACGTAATGGTGTGAGTAATAATTACCTTCTCATCATTTCTGCCTCATGTTCTCTCGGTGATGGTGTATTTGCATTTGACCAGGCAATGGAGTCCATCACGAAGATAAAGGATCTGTATGATAATCAATATTTTATTTTAGTCTTTGCACATGAAGAAGAAGAAACAGATTCCTGAAAACGTTTGCAGAAATTGTTGACATTTGGTGCTCTTAATATGCAATCTAGTCACAATTTAGTACGAACTAACAAAACTTATAAAAGACTGATGTTAAAACCAAAAAGTAAGGTGCAGACATGTACACTGTTTAAACTGTTCAGAAGAAGACTCACCGAGGTTGTTGGTTTGAATCCCTGGCTTCGAGTTTTGGGAGATTGTATATCAACAGGAGGAACCAGTGTCCACTACAAGACAAAGTATTAGCGTTGCTAACTACTCAAACACAGACAATGAAAACGTAAAGCTTAAAAACAGACTTCAGTTTGTTGTGCAGTTCTGCTGTAAAACTTTGTGATAACAATACATTTTTAAAGTTGTTGAACAGTGTTGTTGTTGTTGACTTTAAAATGGAAGTCACATAAAAATATTTACCTCCTACACACAGGTATGAACAGGAACTCTTTCTTGAAGATGTCCACTCTCCTTGTAAAGTACATGTATATGTATCTTAGTTACGTGTAGTTGTACCACACACGAATCTACTCCTTTTAAAACCTCAAGCTAATGTGTTCCAAACTGTTACTAATGCTGAATTTAAAATCCTGAAAAGCCAGTCAGTCATGTAACTATAATGATCTCTGAAACTGTAATGTTGAAGTGGATGTTTCATCATCCTTTAAATTGTAATGAAAGTGCAACTTTTAAATCTTTAATCTTCTTTATGTTTTTCCGAATATACCCCATAATCTTATAAAAAACATTATCTTATTGTAAAACAAAAATAATTCTATCTTAATGATATTTTACACACCTGACATTGAGCTCACATGAATATTGTGTTTTGCAATTCGTGTTTCTTGTCCTGCCTTCTTCTGCACAGTGAGTCTGTCACCCTTGAAGGATTCAGGGCCATAACTTCTTAAGGCATTATTTGCATCTTTCAGCGAATCGATTTTGTAGGCAACCAGCCCAATGGAACCAAGAAGCTGCTCGGTATTACTCATTTCCATATGTAAAGCGCAAAGTTGGATACTGCTCAGTTCCTCATCAAGTAGAAATTCTAAATCATCACGAATTCCAGTTGATCTAGGGAAAGGCCAAATTATGCGAAAGTGAGGTTTTCAGTACTGAGAGTCACTGCGTCTTTTCTTTTACACGTAGCCATCATACCAAAACATTACCACCAATGGTCAATAGGATTTTCTACCCATTATAATAATTATTGTGAATAACAACACCAACCTTCCAATGTTTGCCTTGCACTTTAAACAGTCAGTGCATGTTTCATCGGGTTCAACATCATGACAGGAACATCTCTGTTGTACAAAAGAGTAAATTAAAGTTGCTACATGTAACTTCATTGTCCTTATACATTCTTATAAATAAGTTCTTAAGGGATTCATGGTTGATGAAGGTCCATACCTGAGTACGCTAAGGATTGAAGGAGGATTACAACAAAAATGGTAAATGTCGAATGACTCCTATACACAAATAACCAGATTTTTTCCTTACCAAAATCATTCTACTGCCAAAGTCAATTCAATCTGGCACTGTTAGCTAAGTAATCAAGTCTCCTAGATAGCAAAAAGTAGACAAGTAACAAAAGTTGTATTGTCTACGCAATAAAATTTATACATACCCTGATTGCATCACATAGGAAGCAAAACTCTACATCCACCCCTCTTCCTCCTAAAACAAATTCTTCATCATCTTTCTTTACAAGCAGCAACACAAGCGTTTTGTAGTCCAAGGTCACTATATCAACAAAAAAAAAATGGGCACTTTATTTCAGCCTTTCATTGCATTCAAACCAGCAAAATCATGGCACTGAAAATCAAGTTGCACTTTTACGCATTGCCCTGATGTAGATAAATCTTTATTTCATAACTTAACAGTACATTTTTGTACAATCAAAGGTATTTGGTGCAAAAAAACAAAAATGATATGGAAGTAACCTGTGAAATGAAGAGAATAATGTCTTCCATCAACTGTGAGACATTCTTCTTTCAAAATCTTTTTTTGCCTGTTTATGTCTTTTAAGAGGAGTTTGAGGTTCTCCCTGTGGTAAAATTAAAAGAAATAAACAAATTAAGGAACTACACCTACAAGTAGTTATGTATTGACAACAGCATGAATAAATGAATGAATTTTGAATTTGTATAGTGGATTTTCCATGACAATGATAAAATGCACTACCACTCAGCTCCACCCTAAGAGATGTGTGTGAGGTCAGACAACAACACTGAGAACTACATTCGCAACTCTTTTCAATCAGTGTGTGGGTTCTTTTACGTCCCCTTCTAGTTTCACATGTGGACCGAGGTGAAGGAGGCATATTTACGTCAATGGCTTACCGTCACCGCCTAAAATGAGAAGCTACCGTCTCCAGTCTATATAATTAACAACTTATTTTAGTTTATATAACTCTAATGTCACACACCTGTTCTCTTTACAATTAGCAACAGCCAATGGATAAACTGACTTCGCACTTTGGGTTGAGGACAAAGGGCACAGACGTGGCACAATGCCTACCAAAACTTGATCTCTTCCTAAAATGTTATAGCATGAAAAGAAACAAACAAAGGAAAACAAAATTAAGATCATCACATGAAGATCATAGTATGCATATCACAAGGTCATATAGACAGGTTTCAATTCAGTGTCATAAAACCAAAACCAAAGTAACATCTAATCAATTGTAACAAGTGCAAATACTGCAATAAACCAATCAGAATCTGAAACAATTTCATGTAACTTCCTTAACACTACCTTGTACATTCAGGGTAAAAAAATTTCTCAATTTTTATTTTTCTCCATAAAAATGATCTTTGTAAACAAAACAAACATAATACAAAACAAGTGAATAGTCGCTGAGAAAATGGGGAAAAACTTATTTGCGCCAGATGTAAATGTTGACAATATATTAATGAGAATGCAGCCAACCAGAGCGAATTGCATGGCAAATATTGGATTCAAAAAAGTTGCTTTGCTTCACGAAGCTTGTGTGCCTAAGCTTTTCAGCTGTGACAATGGGTCAAGTAAACTTAGTCAAAAACGGAGAATATGCAACCTAATGATAAGCCAATGATATTTTTGTAACGATTCCTTTTCTTAGGCTCATCAGTGTGACATGTCTAAATAAAGTTTTTCAGTTCAGTTCACCCACTAATTGGGCTCATGCAGATATAATAATTCTTCTTATGTAAATGCACAAAACAAAATTAAAAGCTACCCCAGAATGGTCTGCCATCAATCTTGATCATTAGACGTAAAACAGGTTCACTGATTTCGTGCAGTCTTTGCTCTCTTACAATAAGTTCTCCCATTGCAAACATGTCAACCCCATAACCCTTGATTGGGATGGAAAGCCGGGTTACTCCAATGTAGTTCCTCACTATGGAGAATACCATCTGTCTGGCAGCCTTTATTTGATTGAGATTCATCAACAAGGGGATATCTGAAGAATTCTAACAGAAGAAATAATTCAATTGTACTTTCAACTGCTGCCTGTAATTTAAGCTTGTTGCTGAGTATTATTATTTAAGCATGCAAGTACAATTTAAGATCTACTGTATTAAGTGGTATTATAAATACTTGCATGATTAAAATCTAGAATAACTTAAATAGTTTCATTTTTGTATGGCTGCCACAATTATTTCAACAATCATCCTAGAATAACTTGAGGTCACTTCATTCTTTGAACAAGCAGTCACAAAGAGTTTTCAGGGAAATACCCAGTGGGCTACTTTTATTGATTCGGGGAGCAGGAATAGTGCAGTGGTGAGAGCACTCACCTTCCACCAATGAGGCCCGGGTTCGATTCCCGGACTTGACGTCATATGTGGGTTGAATTTGTTGTTAGTTCTCTTATCTGCTCCGAGAGGTTTTTCTCCAAGTACTCCGGTTTTCCCCTCTCCTCAAAAACCAACACTTCTAAATTCCAATTCTACCCGGAATGTTCAAATGCTTATTACATGAGCCCCCAGCTCGGGAGATTGGGCAACCACTCCTCACGCTATCGAGCTTTAATATATTGATTTGATTTGATTTGATTTTGAAAAATGCACTGAGACCTTGTGAACAGAAACAAAATTCAATACAGACATTAATCTGACATTCAGGCTGCAAACAGGACACTGCAGATCGCACACTCACCCTAACCTGAGGACTTACATCATGTCTCTGACTTTGCTAATATACATTGTAATTTTGAGTTACAGGTCAAAAACGAATTTTGAGTAAAAAGTACTTTTAACTTAGTTTGCTTTATAAATTCTGTCTCTCATTGAAATATTTTTTCCTGAAGTAATTTTTACCTGCAATACCAGCATTGGTAAATTTTAGAACATAATAATCTATTACAGCTTACCCCTGTCCTCCCTAGGTTGGTGAAGTTGATAGCTGTCTGCCAGGTGCTGTCTGAAATGCGTGCTTTGATCTTGAAATACACCAGCACCCAGTCAGGGACTCGCATCATGTTAATGTATCTGTCTAAAGTCTCTTCACTTAACAGTTCCTCGAAAGTCTTTCTAATTCCTCTCTTTTCTGCTACCATTTCAATAACATCCACGACAATCCCTTGGGCTTGTTGGTCTTTGAAAGCACACATGTTTCCCAAGACAGAGGCTAATGATTCTCTTTTTTGATCGCAGACATCACTTACAGATTGAAATACACGCTTCGCCCGATTCTTTAGCAACAACATTTTTTCTGGAGTATCAATATCTTTGTTTTGGCAAATCTCCTTCATGTTGGGAGATGTCCCAGACAGGGTAGATGTTGGGTCATCACTCTGAACCTCAAGGTAAAGATCCCAATAAAGGGGAAAAATCAGTGAAATTTACTCATTCTTCTGACCAATTATTTGATATTCAACATTACAATTTATCCTAAAACAAAGTTTAATTTAAACATATGGCTAAAACTAGTTGAAACCTAACAGTAAAGGTAAAAGACCATTCATTCCAAATGCTTCTTTGCTTTCGTGCTGTTTCTAGTAATGCACAAGACAATGATGAGCCAAAAGGAGAAAGGGGGCATATGAGGGGCATTTGACTTCTATTGCTTTCCATTTGACTGGTCCCTAGGGTGGGATATGTTTGTTTTCTTGTGAGGGGGAATCACATAAAAATAAATTATGCTAGTCTGTGGAGCCATCTTAACCACAGGAATGCTGCTGTTTCGAGGGTAAGCATTATTATTATTGTTTTCAACGAATAATACAAGTAGATGTAAGCTTACTTCTCACTACACATTTTCTATAAAATTGACGGAAGAATTCACTTGGTGGGGACTGAATGGATTTTTACATAATTATTCTCTTTGTCAGACAGTTTAGGTCTGGAATTCTAATGTTTTCATTGCATTGCTGGGTAGAAATTAATGACAGCAGCATGGCAATGTGCTACACAGCATAGTAGACAACAACTGTGATGCTTATAAAGGGATATTATATGCCTAAGGTGGGGAAATTTGATCTAATTTTACCATAATTTCAGGTCCTAGCTATTGTGGGAATTTGGTCAAAAATTCTTTTAAAAAGTCAAATGTCCCCAATAATATTTATGCCCGGGGTTCCCCTCTTGTGCTTATAAACATTGACATGAAACAAACTATTATCCTATCCTGTTCCGACCTGTTCTAGGAATCTCTCTTCTCTTTGCCACAAATTTGGTTTAAGGCCTTAGACATGAAAAGAACTTGTTTCAGGAAATGTAAGCTTATATAAGCTTATGTATTATAATTGAGTGAGACTGTGCGGGATTTCATAAATCAAACCTTTCGTTGATGGGGTCTGTTGCAGTATTTTAGTCCTCATATAGTGAGTGTTTCCGTATCCAAAGCGAAATCTATTCCTTGGTATTTATTTTTCGCGCTACACGAAGTAAGCTTATTTCGCGCCATTTTGAATTCGCAACCAAATACCAGTGTTTCCGTTTGCAAGGTTCACAAAACAAATCGAGAATTTCTCTAAGCTTACCTTTTTCGAGGAGCTACTTGGCGGGGTTAGTAATGAGCAGCCAGTATCTTGATCCATTTCTTGTGGAAACGTAACAGATGATGACCCCAGTGACAACAAACGGCGATTCGTAGGGGTCATCATCACAGGAGGATTCGCCACGGCCGCGTTGTTCGTACCGACGGCTTGAGCTTCGACTGGAGCTTCGCAAAGTGCACTAAGGTCAAGGCTGTTTAAAAAACCTCTTAGCTGCTCAAATATCTCCTCTTCAAAAAATTGCGAATCATGTGCATGGCGAAGGAAGGTGGCAATCAATCCAAAGGATGAAGCGACGATTTCATCCTCTGAAGACGCTTTTCCTTGGTACGGTTCTCCTTCGAACGTCTGCAGAGTTTTTCGCCTTACACGGACAAATTCCTCTGGAAAGCGCGTTGGTAGCTCATTCTTGGAGAAATATTTAGGGGGACGCTCACCACAAACTTTGTTGCTCGATACGTACCACGTTTTGTTAGGATCTAACAACAGCGGGCTCTTAACCTGAGAAAAGGGCGAAGAACCCTTTCTCGGAGCCATTCGTTGATCCACACTCTGATGTGACGTGACTGTGTTCGACTGAAACAAGACAACGTGGCTGCTTCTCAAATGACTGAACGCGTCACTCGTCAAGACTAAATTCGATACTGACACATAATCTTATTTTATCTGTGTTCACTACTCTTTGCTGACAGAAGTTTAATTAAGTGGTAAACCGCAAGATAATTAATGCGGAAAATCGTCTACTTCCAGTTTAGGCCCACTTGCGTCTCGTCATGCTACAGTAAAAAAGCCCATGGGACAACCTTCCACCATTCAACAACGAGAATAGACGGCTTAAATTGTTTAGAACTATCAATATAAACACGCGAGTAATGTATGACACATTTCTTGAGGGACAAACACAAACTTTATTGCCTTTCCTCAGCGAATATAAAAACAATAGAGAAAGATATTTGAAATGAATAAACGTCACTTAGTGTGGAGGAAAAATCAATCGTCTTCATCTTCCCTTGGAGTATATTGACTCTTCTTAAAAGTTTCTGAATCAATGTGTTTCACAGCGTAACAATCATAGCAGCAAATAAATCCATCCGTCGAGTGTTTACGATCAACAGGAATTTTGTATGCGCAAATCGGACAAATCTTATAACCATCATGCCAGTAGCATCTAGGGCATTTCACTACTGCAGTTTGGCAGATGTTTGGTCCGTTACAATGGTAGCAAGAGCCTTTTCCTTGAAGCAAAATCTCTGCACTTGCGCTCTCTTCAGAATATTCAACTTCTGAATTTCCTTCATGTTCCAGATCCGAGTTTTCGGTCTCTCTGCCATCTTCAATATCACTGCTTTCGGAAACCATTTCTTCGTCATCAGCCTAACCGTCTTTATCTCGATAGGCTCGTTCTTTTTCCATTAGCGCAGCCAAAATTTTCTTATTCTTTATCAAACGTTTATTAATTCCTAACTTGCGAATTCGTCTATAAATGTTTTGAGGGCGCGGGGTTTGTCAACATCGTCGTTATGAGGGAGTAAACACATATTCAACCAGCTCTGAGATGTTGGTCACTGGTATTATTCGCTGGTTTCGAAGTAACTGTCCACGAGATGTCCAAAACACGATATCCTTGGAAGACACCATGCTGTGTAATGAATCGGAGGCCTGTTGTCTGGAAACGGCTTGGGAAAGTCCTTCTAAAACATCTTTAATTCGAGGCTCTTCGTCATCTCTTCTTCACTTGTGTTAGTGTTCTCATAATCACTCTCTTCCTCATTATCCCAATCGACCTTTCTCTTCATATTGACCGCTAACGGCAAGAACCAACCGAACACACTACAGAGTAGTTCGCGATTTTTATAACATTAGGGGCCCTAAGCTAGTTACAACTGGTATCAACAAATCTTGAATAAAGCCTCCATCCTCTTGAGCAAGGGTTTGCTTCTTTGCCTTGTAAGGAACACTTGGGTCAGCGAGATTAAGGATAGCATCCTTGAATGGAGTCACCTCACGCCTATCTTCTTCAGAGACTGGAATATTTCCACGAAGCACATTATAAATACTTTGGACTAATGCGTGCATCTATCGTGGAGTGGCTGTCTCTAGGAGAAACTGACGCTGATGTTTAGGGAAACAAGTTAAGAGTTCAAGGAAACCGCGATTGTTCTTTACTACTCGAGACATGGTCATAGAATGAATTAAGGATAGTAGGTGCCAGTATTTTATAAGCTGTCAGCTATTTACGACCAAAGTTCAAAGTCGTCTTGGTCTTGTTCCAACTCAACTGTTTTTCGTTTCTTCCCTGGAGGTAAACCACGAAACTGTACTTTCGTTTGGTAGAACTCTGACCACTCCCAGCCTGAAATACTAGATCACCAATAGCTTCTCTAATTCGCTTTGCAAGCGTTGTGTTAACATGATCTCCATCAAGAACATCTTGAGCCACTTGAGCTCCGGTTTGTAAAGCCTTTTTGCCGAGTACCTTAGCACCTTGTCTCAGGTGAGGTATCGCCCAGCGAAACAGACCTTATGGATCCTAAGCCATATCCTTGCTGAAATCGGGATCCGTGGATACCTGGTAGATTTCCACCTTTTTGCTTAGCTTTGTTTAGATGATAGTCTTCGTACAACTGGTTATTCGGAATGAAGTGCAAGCAACACTTTTCCAAACTCGAATGACATAGTTTCTCCAGTGTCCCGCTTTATATTGATTCAGTATTGTGATAGAGCAATAGAATTGAGGAAGAGGAGGAGGAGGAGGGGAAACAATAGAATTGAGGTGGAGGAGGAGGAGGGAAAACAATAGAATTGAGGAGGAGGAGGAGGAGGAAGAGGAGGGTAAACAAAAGAAATGAGGAGGAGGAGGAGGAGGGAAAACAATAGAATTCTGGTGACTGAAGCCTATATAATTGTGAAACATTGCACATTTTGTCAGTTAAGGATAGTCGCCAGGAGAGACTCTGGGATAATGGAAAAAAAGTTAAATTTTTTGATTGCCTGGCCCGTAACGGCCTCCATTGTTTTACCCCAGATTTTCTGGGAAAATGGCGGTCCATTATCCCAGAGTCTCTCCGGGCGTCCAGCCGCTGAGCAAACAGCTCGAGTACTCTGGGTACGAGATTGTTACCTGCATGGTTACAGGGATAACTGGTTCGGGAAAAACGTTCTGGGTGCAATCACTGTTACAACAAGCTCAATACGTTATCGATCAGCCACCGGAGAGAATAATCTGGTGTTATTAACAGTGGCAACCCGCTTACACCCAGTTATTGATGATGATGCCGACAATCGAATTTGTCAAGAGGATTCCATCTTCTCTAGACAATGATTCCTATTTCGATGTCAACATACGCAACGTTATTGGCATCGACAAACAAATGATTGAAGCAGGAAGTGATAATCGGATCGTGAACCTGTTTACAAAAGGATCCCATCATCGAAATCTGAGCGTTATTTACATTGTGCAAGATCTGTTTCACCGAGGCAAAGGCAACCGAAGCATCAGCTTAAACAGTCATTACTTGGTCCTTTTCAAGAATCCTCGGGATAAATAAACCACAGATCTTGACTTAGCCAAACAAATGTACCCAAGACAAACTGCTTTGTTTTTAAAAGAGTACGAAGAAGTGGTGCGAAGCCAACGACTCCAGATAGTTGCAGATTGCGAACAAATGTATTACCTGACGAAAGAAGATTCGACAGAGGGATCGAAGAGCGTAACATTTCCCAGGAACTGTTCCAGTATCTCAAGCAGCATACACATATGGTTCCCCCGGTAATTCTGGAGATGCAGCGCATTCAGAATAATATGGATAACCTTCTGTATCGTACAAGCCTTGGAGTGGACGAAAGAGCGAGGCAGTATATGCAGTTGCAAAACAAGATTTATAACATATAAACACCAGCTCAATTCCTTAACACCTGAAGCAACAACACATTTCTAACAAGGCTATGAGAAACAATATACCAACGGTGCAACCAATAACCATAGAACCGACTCCAGGTCAAGCGCCACAACTTGAACCAACGGTAAAGGAGCCAGCCCCACATTCCTTATCTACCATGGCAACCTCCACGCCCGCACCTCCCTCCCTCCCTCCGTCGATCTTGACACCCCCTCCCACAGTCGAAACGCTGTCGCCTGCAAGAAATCGTAAATGTCCACAATTAAAATTTGTAAATTACATGAACGATGAACCGAAGAAGCTTTCAAGACGATCACGACATTTACACAGGAAATCACCTTACAAGTATTCCAGATATCAAGAAGACGATTGATTTTCCTCCACACGAAGTTCAAGAGGATGACTGACGTTTATTCATTTGAAATCCCTTCCTGTATTGTTTTTGTATTCGCTAAGAAAAGGCAATAAAGTTTATGTTTCTCACTCAAGAAACGCGTCATACATTACTCGCGTGTTTATATTGATCGTTCCAAACAACTTAGGTTGTCTATTGTCGTTGTTGAATGGTGGAAGGTTGTCCCATGGGCTTTTTTCTTGTAGAGTTCGTATTCAAATATGGGGCAGTTTTTATCACTAGTTTTGAATAATCAGTGACTAACGGAGCGGAAAGCAAGAAAAGTTAGTCGAATTTATTCTTACAGACGAAACTGTTAACACTATCGGAAAATCGAACGATAATCTCGGACAACGAATTACAAGAGTGACGCTACCAACAGATTGCGCGCTATTATTTTGAAACTATCATAGAGTTTGGAAGAAACCAATTCGTGTTGACGAACAGTGGCCTAGTTTAGTCAGGTCTATTGTTGCTATTTTTCCCAAGGTTATAACAATGAGTGACGTCATGGAATCGACCCTTATACATATCAATAACGGGAACGCACTTTTTGCGAGAGAATCTAACGGGAAGGCACACGGAACGCAAAGGGAACGCACAAACGAGGCTTAAGGTGATTCCTCTCAATTGCATGGCGCATCCTTACTGCGCATAATTTATGGCGTCATTTAGCGCGCGCTCGGGCGCGCGTACACTAGCAACATTGCGAATTTGCCTTGACATTGAGCTTTTTCAGCTGAAATTTTCCCTTTGTCGTCGTGTAGTAAAGGAACGAGCACGGTGACCCCCTTTTTTATTGGTGTAATGTACTCGTAACAGGCACACGAAAAACATATTTCAAGGACAAAAAAAGTTTAATAGTAGAAGTTGGATTATTTATATATAAATGGGGTGAAACTCTGCGTTTGGAGCCAGGAAGGAGTTTGGGATGATGAGGAAGTGGTCCAATTTCCTCACATTATTTGCAAGATCGGGCAATTTGAAATCACAATACGAAAAGAATATAGCCCGGAAAAACAATTAGGCCCTAGTTTTCACTACTATTCATAGTTTTTGCTACATAATAACAGCTTTCTTCAGTTGGTCATGCCTCCAACACTTTTTGCACAACTCCGTAAAAACAGTTAGAACAACGAGTATGCAGGGCTAAAACAAGCAAGGTGACCCCATCTTTTTAATGCATTTTTTCAATGTCGTATGCGTGACTATCAATTGTGCCAGGTCTAAAAAAAATCTTAATAGTACATCCTTTTCAGGGGAATGACCCTACTTCTGCGACGAGAGTGAAGGAACGGTGTCATAATTCCTTTTGCAGTTCAATCGAATGTTAATTCTGCCGTTTACCGGTTCGATCCTAGGCGTTCGATAAAAGATTGCATCCGTTCAGCCTTTCAAACAATCCGTTTCGAACGGCTTGTCTAGCCGCCGTTTCTTATCCGTTCCCTTGCTGGCCGTTCAGCTGTTTGAATGGATACCGTGTGGGAGCGCTTGGGTTACGGTATCCCACAAAATAAATCACAAAGGGATGAATTCACAGGCTCGCTACTGAACTTGGTTGAATTGTCTAACAGCTTTGACGACTAACAGGTTACAACACAACTCATCTCAATTCACGCTGGCTCGATCGATAAAATACACAGCCCCAAATCTAAAAAGTCTTCAATTACACTTGACATTCAACTTGTCACCACAAAATCAGCCACTTAGAATTGCTTAACTTGATAGCTCATTATCACGCAATTAGTGTGAGCCCCAGTCTCCCACAAGCGAAAAGAATGTTTTCGCGTGACTGAGGCCAAAAGTTTATCTCCGCTGTTTGTGTTTTATTTTCGTCAAAATTGTGGCTAGGTAACATTAGCTCCAAATAACCTCACAAAATTACGTTATGTGGTGTCCAAAAAATGGAAACCGTTCCAATGTCACCAAGAGAGTAAGAAAAAAGTATAAACACCTCAATCAAATGTAAATCGGAGTTGTTTTTTTTTTTCTAACAATGAAAAAATTTCCCAGTCTGCACGGTCTGCACAGTCTGCATGGTCCGTAGTCTGCGTTTTATCCTGACCGCTATGCTGGACAGTTTAGTTATACATTTTTCTTGCCCACTTAACCGAAGACAGCAGTTTACATAAATTAACCGCTTGGTTGAAGATGCGATTTTAGAAAAATAATAACGGGAAATCTCCTTGATATCTTACTGTCAAACCTAGATAAATACAATCTACGGTCTTGCGTGAAATCGCCTGAATAATATTATTTAAAAGAAAGATAGTCGTGAATTTTCCCTGAGGTATACATTGTAAATTGATTAGGCTTCAAAAAATTATGGAGTGCCCGCGGAGGTTTTAGAATCAAACGATTCACAAAGAGTGAAATATTCACATCCAGACCTAATTTCGATGAAAATCTAAATACCAGGAAGAGAAAAGTTTGTTTAAAGATGTCTTTATTTAAGCTTTTTAAAAGAACACCCCACCCTTAGAAATGACAAGGCACAGGGGTCATCAGGGGAGGCAAGGTGAAAAATTGGTAACATATTTCTTGAGTTTGCTATAATATAAGCAGATTTTTATCTGTAAAGTTGCTCTTTGAAATATTTTGCTAACAAAACTCCAATTTTCAAGGTGCAAAATGTCCACAAAAATGCTTTTTGAGGCCTAAACTTCACCCCCCCCCCCCCCACCCCTCCCCCCTGATGCTCAACTCAGGTTTTTGCTAGAAATCAAACAAATACCACAGTGAGTAGTTTCATCCCAAGGATTAACTACACTCAAAGTATCAAGGAGGTTTTGTTTGACCATTTCCAATTTTGCTCAAGCCTTAGCGACATTCGCTCTTAACGACTCCCAAAAATACAAACTAAACACTAGAAGGCGGAAAATTTGTTTGCCCTTAAAGAACGAGAAAATTACAAAACCGTTTACTAGGTTTCAACAGATGAAGGCTCTCGTTTAAAAGATCAAATCCTCATCAACTGTTTCAGAGAACCTGGGACGTCATTCCAAACTTCAGTAAAAAGATTCTTTTAATGCTTTTGTTCCCAGGTTTGTAAAGAAGCAATTTATTATCATTATTTTGAAGATTATGTTTCGTATTGACCGTTGATCTGTAAACCTTTAGTGGGCTCCATATCGTTTCTTTCGGAGAGTTTAATTTTGTTTTTAGACTTTCACGGAAATCATCGAATCTGATGTCACAAGCCTATCGAGTGATAACTCGTGTTGTCTGATTTTTAATACAAGGAGATCAGTATTTGATGACAAACAAACCAGTTTCGTGCAATTAATACCTCATTTCGCGGATATTTTGAAGTTCTTACCTTTTCCATCTGTTGTTCTCAGTTCTCTTTCCTCCAGTGTTCCTGCCTGATGCATACTCTGAACATGGCTGAATTTGAAGTGCCTCAGAAACAGAGGACAACTTGACTTTCGACGAATAATAAAGGAAGTTATATGAGAAGAAAGCCGCAGGTTGAACTTTGATAATTATGGGGTATTTTGGTACCCATGCCGTTCTTGTGGTAGCAGCATGATCAGATTAGGTCTAGGGTCGATTCCTTTCACGGGAATTGATTCCCTCTGGTCACGATTCCCTCCACTTTTTGAGATATCCTGGGACGTCATTTAAAACTTTAGTGAAAAGTTTTTTTAATGCTTTCGTCCCGAGGTTTGTAAAGGAGCAATTTATTATCATTATTTCGAAGATTAGGTTTCGTATTCACTGTTCATCTATAAAGGTTTTGGTTGGCTCATTATTGTTTCTTTCGGAGAGTTTAACTGATTTATTTCAAATCATCGAATCTGATGTCACAACCCTATCGAGTGCTTAACTCGTGCTGCCTGATTTGGTAATTTAATATAAGGACAATATTTGATGACAAACAAACCAATTTCATGCATGTTCTCAGCGCCAACTCGTCAGTGTCAAAACCGTCGCTACCGTACAATGCAGGGAATCGTGACTAAATCCGATCATGCTGCAAACACAAGTACATCATGGGTTTCACAACGTCCCATATAAAAGCTCAACCTACGGCTTTCTCCTCATAACTTTCTTTCCTGATTCGTGGAAAGTCAAGTTGTATTTTGTCCGTTGCTGAGGCGCTTCAAATTAAGCCGTGTTCAAATCGTAAACTTCAAGATCCCAATCATTTTATCCTTTGGGCAAGAATGTCTGCAGTAGGCGGCGTAAGTCGTTAACTTGCGTTTATTAAATCGGCGCATTTCTATACATTGGTATTAGTTGATGCTACACCGGCGCAAACGATTCCTTTTTCCTCCACTCAGATTATGCATCAGGCAAGAACACCACTCTCACTGGAGGGAAAAGAACTGAAGACAACAGATGGAAAAGGTAAGAACATCAAAATCCGCAAAACTGTGAGGTTTAATGGCAAGAAATTGGTTTGTTTGTTATCGGATACTGTATTTCGTCGCTTATTCGAAGGAGAGCGGTTAAGCGAGGGTACGCTTATTAAATATTTTTAAAACTAGCTGTAACTCTATTTTGGTTAATGCAAATGATGAAAGAACTCTGCAAACACAAGGAGATAGAGATGGCTGGCAGTGGCTTACGGAATATGGCAAGAAATGAGGGACACGCGTGCGCAGTTCGTAGCGACACTTAGAAAAATCACGCTAAAAACATGGTGGGCATAAATAGAGAGACTTTAGTTAAGAAAATTAATTTTTTGACACACCTCTCTAAGCTTTTGACTTTTCCACTGGTTTCAATCTGATCCTGTTTCTTGACATCGATAGTCGTTCTTTGACACAAAAATTAGTCACTTTCCAGCTTTATCTGCCACGGTTTTGAACTTTGAAGTTGAGCTTTCTTCTTTGGTATTAAAAGAAAAGTATGGCGGAATGCCTTTTCCAGCTGAATCGCCTTCGAAAAATCTAACTTTGCAAGCCCGTGCGAGAACGAATTCCCTGGTATCAATCAGAAATATTGTTCCAAAACAATGTCGTTCACGTCGATGGAACTGTTTTTCTATCACAGTTTCGGTCCAGCACGGTAATCAGCATTGAACATCGTAGTAGGTGATTTTAACTTCCCTGGCCATAAAGTGGATAGAAGGGTCAGGCTTTGCATCATCTGGTGATGATTCTTCTTTTGCAAATTTGTTGATGTATTTTTATTTATTTCAATCAGTAGAGCAACCTACTAGAGGTAACAACATCTTGGATCTCGTTTTAACAAACACCCCTTCCTTTATGTCCGAGCCTAAAACTGGTCCCCAGTTTAGAGACAGTGGACTTTCATCGGATCATTTTCCTGTCTTCTTTGACTTTGCTGTGGATGTAAATTTTAAAGACATTTCTCGCCCGAAGCGTTTTGACTTCAAAAATGCAAATTTTGAGTCTCTTAAACAAATCCTTTTGTTAACTCCACTCAGCAATGGTATTCACAACGTTAATTCCATTGAAAAATTCGATTCTCTTTGGGATTTGTGGAATGACTTTGTTTTTGCTGCTGTAGACACCTTCGTCCTCCAGGGATATCAAAGGACTTAGCGAAGGATATCAACAAGAAGAAGACCTTATGGCGGCGTATTAAGAACTCAAAATCTCCTCAACAAGTGGAAAAATTCCGCAAGTTAAGGCAACAAATAAAAAATCGACTTCGTTATGAAAGGAGAAGGTACGTTAAAGAGATATCAAATGAAATCCATGAGAGTTCTAAGCGTTTTTGGTCGTTCTTTTCCTTTAAATGCAAGAAAAAGCCAATACCTGACAAAGTAACCTACAATGGTGTCTCATTCTCTGATGATCGTGGACGGGCAGAAGCCTTTAATGACTTTTTCAAATCTATTTACAAGGATCATTCGAAGTGTGAAATTGATCTGAACGCGCCAATTCTTCCAGGCGTTACTGAACAATTATCTCATGTCACAGTTTCAGTTGATGAAATTGTGGACATCCTTCGTTCATTGGACACTAAAAAGGCAATCGGTTATGATAAGCTGCCCACCATCATGTTGAAAGAATGTGCTGACTCCCTTGCTCCACCTATAACGGCAATTATTAACTTTAGTTTAAACAAAGGCTTTCAGTTATCAGATTGGCAAAAAGCAAATATTACTCCAATTTTTAAAAAAGGGAAAAGAGAGTGTGTCGAAAATTATCGCCCTGTGTCGTTACTTCCAGTGATCTCTAAAGTTCAGGAGCGGTGTGTGGTCTCGCGCCTTGTCCCTCACGTTAAGAAGATCTTGTATCCTTTCCAACATGGTTTTCAAAAGGGCAAGTCTTGCGTTACTCAGCTCATTGAAGTATTCTATGACGTTGGTCTTGTACTGGACCGCGGACTAGAATCAGACATAATTTACTTGGACTTTGCCAAGGCTTTCGATTCTGTGTGCCCGGCAAAGCTCGTGTCGAAGCTAAAAACGTTCGGAATCGATGACCCCCTACTCTCCTGGTTCTACTCATACCTAACTGGAAGGCGTCAAAGAGTGGTTATAAATGGAACTTTCAGTAATTGGGCTGACGTTGGATCAGGTGTACCCCAGGGGTCACTTCTAGGACCGATTCTTTTTCTATTATTTGTAAATGACATGCCAAATTTAATTAATAGTGCGACGCTTGCTATGTTTGCTGACGATTCTAAATGTTATAGGATCATAAATAATGATGCTGATTTTTCGAATCTGCAGAAGGATTTATTTTCCCTCATTTCTTGCCATGGATACACCGTTCCCTTACATGCAGTGATGTCGGTGTAAATCAAGCTTTTCTTTTGGAATGACGTCCCAGGTTCCCTCAAATAGTCGGTGAAGCTTTAATCTTTTAAACGATATTTTCATCTTTTGAGCCCTAAATGGTTTTGTAATTTTAACTTCAGTAACTGCTTTAAGATTAGGCTTCATGCTAAAGGCTTCCATTTACAACAGTGTAACTTATAGTAACACAGAGGGTAAATGAATTTTGTCCTCTAATTTATATAATTAATGCTCCTATGCTGTTTGTGTCCTCTAACGCTTAAATAAAACAAAGCTTATCAAGAACCGTGAGATTGTTGCATGGCCTTTATATTCACCGTCATTTTCCTTTTAAATTGAAATTTTTGTCAGGCGAAATAAGAGATCTGTTTGTATACATACGTTTCGCCGGTATCATTAAGACGTGACTCAGTTCAATTCTTTCTCATTCACAAACCAACCTCTGTGCCTTACCCACCCATCACTTCACCTACTGATCATAACACCTCCTCGGTCTCTCCGTCCGTCACTTACTACATTATTTTCTGTCTTTTCAGATCATTTGCCAGTAACATCCAAAGATCACAGAGCTTTCCCGGTTGCCTTCTTAATGCTGGAAAAAATGCCAACCAAACCAGGATCCGATCCTCTTCTCTCTGCTTCTGGACCTATTTCAGACGGCTCAATTATAAAAGGTTGTTTTGCCTGCTGAACTTTTTACAGACGGCTTAGTTATAACTCTTCTTGTGCACTGCTGAAAAAAGAATTAATCGTGGTGGCGTGTGACTGAAAATCTCTCTGCCATTTTTCAATCCCCTTCAATGTGTGTTTGTACCTCGGATTTTTTATCAGAAGCCAGTAATAATACCTATTTTTCATTTTAAGCAAATTGATAGTGATATCAGTAGTTAGTTGGAACTCGCTCGCTGAAATAGAGGTGGATTTGTCCATTAGTTTTGCACTTGCCCTATCAACAAGAGGCTGTGAGATTGCCGATACAACCTGCATAACTTTCCTTATGCACTGCTAAAAAAAGAATCAATCGTGGTGGCGTGTGACTGTAAATCTCTCTGCCATTTTTCAATCCCCTTCAATGTGTGTTTGTACCTCGGATTTTTTATCAGAAGCCAGTAATAATGCCTATTTTTCATTTTAAGCAAATTTATAGTGATATCAGTTGTTAGTTGCAACTCGCTCGCTAAAAAAAAGCTGGATTGTCCATTAGTTTTGCACTTGCCCTATCAATAAGAGGCTGTGGGATTGCCGATACAACCTGCATTTTAAGTAGTTAAGAAATTGCAATTTAAATCGTATTTTCCAGCGAACTCTGCGTGAGAGCGGAACTTCCCATCCGCTCTCAGAAGATCTTGAATAACAGTAACAGTCCTATTAAACTATCTCCAATAGAAAATTGTTCGACCATTTATGCGAATTTGTTTGTTATTGAATATAACCCATTCCTGGTCACTCTCTTGGGGATTGTAAGAGGATTTAAGTTCAGCGAAATGATGTAACAATAACTTGTAAAGGTTTGGGAAATGTGCTTCCTCAAGAAATGTTTGGTCATAATTACAACGAAACAAAAATTTTAACCCACCGTACTTATCAAGACAAAAAATGTTCTGGAATTACCTTTCAGGACTCACTCCTTTGGTCCTTTATTAAGAATCTCGAGATCCAAACTAGTTTGAGCCATTTAGACATACTTTCCACGCTGGGTGCACGTAGCCTCCTTGGTTATAGTCGAGAAACATAGCTTTTACGCTTGATTTTGTCCCTCTTTCTTTTCCAAATGAATTTCAATATTTCAGAGTCAGCGGCCTTAATGTAATCCTTAGGAAATCAAGAATCGAAATCAGGTGTACAAGCTGCAAGATAGCTAAGCTTTTTGTTATAAGACATCTTCCGAACAGTGTAAGATTTCGAGGCTGCTAGATATCATAAGCACATTCAATTTTTTGCAATTTTTCCTCAAAACTGTAATTATCATTTTTTTGTAGGTCATATGTCTTTGTTTGCACTAAGATGTCGTTAATCAGTCTAACATTTTGGTCAGTGTATCTCCCTTTAATGAAACCTGATTGATCCGGATTGATTAAGTGCGTTAGGACTTTTAGCTATAACTTTGAATGCAATTTTGTAATCTATATTAAGGAGAGTTATTGGTCGCCAGTTAGAGAGATCAGTAAGATCTGAATCTTCTTTACATATTAGAGTGTGATTACACCTTGTTTCTGAGAAATCGATATTTCACCTTCCCTAAATGACGTGTTAAAGCACTCAACCAAATCTTCTCCCAACAAGTCAAAAAAGCAGTTGTAGAACTCCCACGCGAGTCCGTCATCACCTTAGGATTTCCCTTTAGCGAATGTCCGCATAACATTGTTAAATTCTTTAACAGAGATTTCTACTTCCAATTTGTCACGTTCGTTATCCTGAAGTTTTGGTGTTTCAAGGTTCTCGACAGAAGATTCGAATGATGGCGTATGTACTTTCCGCACCGTCGGATGTAAACAGATCTCTATAAAAATGTTCAATGTACAATAATATGTCTTTTTCTTCGTGTAAAATTTCTCTCTCCTGCCGTTTCACTTCTCTGGTTATTTTACGATTATAATTTCGCTTTTCTAAATTGAAGAAATATTTTGTTGGCTGTTCGCCTAACTCAATCCACCTGGCTTTAGACCGGATGATTGCATCTTTCCCTTTGTTTTCGTAAAGTATTCAAAGTTACTGTTTTAGTCTAATGTTTCCTGTTGTTTTTCTTTAATTTCGTCAGCGTTATTTTCTAGTTCTTCCAGTCTTTTTTTCCGGTCTTGTTCCGCTTTGCGAGACATTTTTTGCTTTCTACTTTGAAAAAGTGATGGTAAGCACTTACTCTTATTTCCATTTTAATATCACTATATTTTCCCCAGTACAAAACAGAACATACACACATGCACAAAATAACATCCACATGAAACAAGCACTTCGTGGTCGTGGCATTGCTACTTGCATCTCTGCTCTCGATAGATTTACATTTCAAAATCATCCTAGCTCCCAGAAAAACGATAATTACTCAACGTAAAATTGTCAAATGACTACTTGAAATCAAAAGAAGCTGCAAAAACCGACAATCGAATTAATTAGGTTTTACTGTGAGACCAAGTTACCATTGACATACAGCTTATCCGGCTCTGGAGCGCTAAAGTGGGTTCTCTGCCCTTGCTCCTTCGCAGCTTTTAAGTTGGACAGCAGGAAACGCCGCCTGTCAATCAGTTCCTTAGGCAGGTCTTCGTATATTACAAAAACAGTTCCCTTCAGTGTCCTTGCCTTCCTACGAACCTTTTCACGGTCAGTAAAACCCTTTGGAATTCGATATTCCTATTACATGTTAAAATAAAATTATACTGGTAAAGTTCGTGTTCTTTACTTTGAGTACAATGCCTTGAAAATAGACAAGCACGACAGCAAAATACCTCCACAGCAAACTTATCGCGACGGCAACAAAAACAACAAAATAATCTTAATGGCAACAAAAAACGAACAAGCAACATACAACAGAAAAAAATTAAGCCAAAATACAACAAACTACGAGAGCCAAATACCTGAACGACAGCGAAATAACGAAGACAGTTTTTACTCTGAATGAAATTTACTTTGTTTACCTCACAACTTAGCCAACTTTCATTTCCCGGAGAAATAATGAATTCATTAAATGCCTTCATGTCACTTAATGTAAACTCCTGCGGCATGCGTTTTTTCAAAACTGTTCAAAAAATTCGCAGTACGTGTTTTATCGTGTCTGTATATTGAAGCTAATGACTGAAGAGCAAGTCTAAGAACTGAAAAGGAGCATTACATCGGCCAAAATTGCTGGCTAGAGAATTTTTTTGTTAGCTTATTCGATGTCTTCTACTCCATTAGTGAAATCCCTATATCATTCGCCAATACCACCCAGGCGATTCAAACCAGAAATATCCCGCGCTTTAAGACTGTTGTAACGACCATACTCTATATTGATGACTTTGAGACTAAATTACGAAAACTACTCCGATTTACTGAACTTTGAGATAATCCGACCTTTCATTCGACCTGAATTCCGGCCTGACTTGAATCAATGTTTAAAAGAATGTTCTTGAATGCTCGCCGATCCTCGTGTTCCAATCCGATACTCGACACCATTCCTAACTCGGTTACATCACATTCTCCACTTATAGACAGAGTCAATCATCAGGTGAAAAGAAACGACAACAATTTAGACTAAAGTTCAATGTTCAAAGTTTTAGAGTTTCATTGTTCATGGTGCAGCAACTACTGTCGGAATGCCTCCTCACCTCTAATCCTCTGCACGTTTATATTCCTGACTCTCTGTGCAGGTCCAACAGGAGGTTTGTCAACTTCTAGAGAGTAGAGTTTCTGAATCGGACGCTTCATGAGAATCCTTCGAAGAGATTTATCCACCATTATCACCTATGCAGCACGGACTGTGTTATCTCTTCCTTTCAACAGCTTCTCTACCTTTCCCATTCTCGACTGTTTTCTTGGTGTTTTGTCTGCATAAATGTGTAATATATAGATTTAGCCACGCCTAAAAGCGGAGCTCCACGATTATTATTTTTTACCGGTATTGAGCAATACCGCATGGCTTTCCTTGCGCCAGTATTTTCTTTTTAGAGCAGTCAACAGGAATTGACTGTGGTTTTAAACCCCCAAAACATTACAAGAAAACAATACAATCGACGCGTGCATTTGTTCGAAAACAAATTTAGCAATCTAAGAATGATCAAATATTTTCATCTAGCATCGTTGGAAGAGCATGTTTCAACGTTTAGCCACCTCTCACAATAGTGCATTAAATGGCTTTCCATGTTTGATTTAGATCAAACATGTTCATCCAAAATTTCGCATTTCGAACAAATGTTTGATCGTTAAGCTACCCCAACAAACAAATCGTAAACAACGGTAAAAAGCAACCAAATAAATTACATAACGTCGAAAATTTCAGCGATAATACGAAAAAATCATTTTTTGGACTCACTTGGTCCGCTGTTTGGTCAAACATTGCTATGCGTTTAGCAACCAAACGTTATGGGTGACAAACACGATGTTGGATGAAAATGTTTGATCTTTAGCCGGGGCTTAACAAACATATTTCGCAGTACGTTAAGCTTAGACATAAACTTAAATGTCGTAGAAAAGAGAAAAAAGAAAACAATCCAGATATTTTGTATAGGTAATCGCATGGGCTCGAGTAAAATTAAGGATTAATATCACTTGTGTTTTCAGAAATTTGCTGAAATTGCTCTCGTCGCGCAAAACATGAAAGATACTTTACGAGGATTCATTTCGATTACGTGTTAATAACATAAGGGCAAACGTTTCTTTCAGTTCTTAACACTATTGAAATACTGAGGTCAAAAAACATGTACAGTCAGCAAAGCAGAGGAAAACACTCATTCGCTTGTAAAACAACAAACAAACAATTCGACTAGCTACTTCTTTGTGTCCAAGACGAGTGATTGTTATTTATATCCAGTCGAGAAAAAAATACAAGTATCATTCCTGAACAAAAGTAATAACGATTAAACCTCAAATGCTAAGCTTCAATTTATTTGTTACCAATGTTGTCGAACTTTCTACGACTTGAAAATGCGCCTCCATCCACTAAAGCAAAAACAGGCATCTACAAAAATAGCAAACGGTTTGTCCAAAGAAAAAACTTCTTCCACCAAGTTTGAGCTACTCGTTCCTTCCATTAATGCCGGTGAATTGTAAATTGAACTTTCGTGGTGAGCTGCAAGATGCCGCGGTAAACTGAACAAGCCCTTGAAGCGTTAAATCATTTTGTTTTTCAACCGCACAATCCGGGCACCATACAAGTGGATCCAAAATTTAAGAATTTCTTGATACAAGTGTTTTGCTCTTCCATTTTTTCAGTTGAAAATTCACCTTCCGGAGTATCTTTTAAGTAGTTCTTGATTTTCATGCCTTTTACGAGTATTAAAGGAGAAAACTTCGAAGAAGATGAAGTTGTTGTGTTCAAAATGAAGAAACAAACTGAATGTGAAATCTCGAGCCGCTGAAAGCGCGCAAAAAATTAAACCTCGTTTTGGTTTGGGTGTCCTACACGTCGTTTGAGCCTGCGATCCAATCGCAAACCAGTACCTGATCAGTGGTCAACTTCAAAAAACAGCTGACCTCGATGAGGTCTTAACTTGAGCCCGAGATATGGTCACGTACTACTGGTCAGCGGATACCTTGTTTTCACAGGTGTCAATTGGCCATAACATTGACGTCCAATATCAAAATATGTACACAAAAAGATATACACAAAACGCGGGTTACAACACACAATTAATGGGACATTACACATTGCATACATGGAGGGGCGGACGTACGGTTGTACGATGACCAAAACTAAATTTTCTCGAGCAGATGGGTTACCATATTTTCTTAAACATGGTGCTCCGCTTGGCGGCCCTTTGGGCTGCCGGAGCTCCGCTACCGCATCTCCTACTTTGGTTCTCTTCCTTTGAGTTTCTGGTATTCTCTGATTCCACTTAGATATTCCTTCTTCCACCGAATTTTGAAATGCGTTAGTAGATGATTCAAATATCTTTCAATACGAGCCAGAGTTTTCATTGTGGAATTGGTGGTAGGAGATTGTTCCAACAGCCGCCGACCAACAACAAGATACGAAGGTGTAAGAGGGGCTTCTGACAACTCCTCATAGACATAGGTTAAGGCCCTGGAATTAAGAACATCTTCGGTTTCGATAAAACAGATTCCAGCTCTTCATAGCTCTACTTAGAGTCACCAAGCACTTTCTTAACACACCTTTTCACCACTTTCACGCAGACTTCAAAAACGCCATCCCACCAGTTGGCTCTGGGTATAATGTAGTGCCAAACAACGTTCTTGTTGAGAAAAAAACTTCTTCACCACAGAGTCTTTGTAAGTTCTGCCATTATCCGAGATGAATAAGGTTGGAATTCCTCTTCTTCCAAAGAATCGCTTGAGTACTCGTAACAAGGACCTTGATGAAAGACCTGGGGTGATTTCAAGGTATATAGCCTTTGTGCTTGTTCATGTAAACAAAGCGATATAGCACTTAAACATCTCTCTTGTGGACTGGTAAATGTTCTTCACATACAAAGGTCCGGTAAAGTCTACACCAACATGAAAAACACGCCAGATCATCTGATACCCGAAATGAAGGTAGAATTGGAGTAGGTGGAGAGCTGTAGGCTCTACTTTGTATTTTCTTGCATGTTACGCACTTGGAATGCCTGTATTTAACAGCTTGCCTCCCTTTAGTTATCCAGAACTGAGCTCGGACGTTGGCAAGAGTTTCTCCAGCTCCATGGTGATTCACATTCTCATGGGACTGCTTACCTCTGCTTACCTCGGGGCAAAACGTTTTTCTTTCAATAGAGATGTGTCTCGAAAGCTGAGTGGCAAACTGTGTTTGCATGGTTACTTAAGTATATTGTTCTACGGCTTTCATGGCTTCCAAGGTATTTACATATATATATTTCTAATTCCCGTTCAGGGAATTTAGAAGCCAGGAAACACACAAAAGTCTCGAAAGAAAAATGTTCCGAGGAATGGCCGATGTGCGATACTACTCACTTTCTAAAGTGGCCACGTTGCCAGCGTGGTTGCTCCGGTAGTGAAGTGGTTATCACGCCCGACTAGTAACTGGGGAACGTCGGCTCGATTCCGACTCGGGGCAAAAAGTTTTTCTTTCAATAGAGATGTGTGTCGAAAGCTGGGTGGCAAACTGTGTTTGCATGGTTACTTAAGTATATTGCTTGATTACCAACTTCGTAAAATGCTGTTTTCTTAGAATCAGGATAGGACATTTTGCTGAATAAGGTAGTGAGGAGTTGTGGATTTTTCCCTTGCAGGGTAACACTCCATCTTCATCTTTCAAAACTCCTAACTCTTCCCAGGCTGAACTAGATTTCTCACTTTCTTCCAGTTTGGTCTGGACATCCTTGTACCAGAGGTTTTTAGCAACATTAGTCTCTTCCACAATGATGTCAGTAAGTATTCCTGGATTTCTTTTGATTCTTTTAATGAACTTTAGGACAAGGGCGGTTACTCTGATAAGTTTGCTGATGCTGCAGAACCTGTCAGGCTGGATAACTTCAAGAATGCACGGATAGGCTTCAACAGTTACATTCAATACACTTACATTACATTTCTTTTGAGTTTCCTTTTCTCAGTTCTTTTGAAGCCTCTTCTGGAACTGTCCCTACACTGATTCCTTTGATCGGTACATCAACAACAACAACAACAACAACAACATCTTTATTTCATTCATTAAATATACAAGTATCACACCACCTGCAAATAGCAAGGCTAATCGAGGCAGGTGGTGTGAGGACGGCTTAAGAATAAATACAATAGTTGAGGTGAAAAACAAAAAGAAAAAGTACCATATTTAAAATAAAGAGGGTCAGTCACGAGAGTAATTATAATAAGAAAATCGAGGCAGCTATTTAGATAAGCGGAGGCTAATAGTTTTTAAAGTCGGAAATTATTGTGTTTAGGTCAGCATAACTATCCTGAACTTCAAATATTTTCAACAGAGTTGAATGAACTTTTTCCTTAAAGAGTGATTTTGAAGAATTTCGTAAATTTTCAGGTATACTATTCCAAATTTTGGCTCCCATAGTAGAAAACGAATCATTTTTCTGATTTAGTCTAAAGTAGTTAATGTAATAATTTCCAGAAGAGGAGGAGCGAGTATTGTAAGAGTGGATTGTCTTAGTAGATTTAAAGAGATGGGAAATATTATAAGGGGCAATGTTATTGTAAACATCGAACATTAATATCGAAGAAAGCTTAAAATAAAGCATTGTAACAGGCATAATATTTGAGTGGAGAAAGTAAGGAACAGCATGGGAGAGGAAAGGTGCGAAGTTAATTAGGCGCACAGCTCTCTTTTGTAATTTAAGGAGTTTCTCTAAGTGAGTTTTTGCAGCCTGGCCCCAGGCAACGAGGCCATAAGAAAGGTAAGGAAGGATTAAAGAATTGTAAATCCCGAAGAGTGTTTTGGGAGGAACAAAATGTCTTAGTTTAGCTAATATCCCGATGTTTCTACTAATTTTTAGCGCAACATAGTTAATATGATGTTTCCACGAAAGATGGTTGTCAATCATGACCCCTAGATATTTGGCGTATTCCTTACGTTCAAGGTTAAAATATTTATTTACACGGCTATCAAGAATTTTAATATTGACGTCGTAATTTAAGCGCTTCTGGTAAGGATGAAAAATTATATAGTTAGTTTTCTTGACATTAAGTGATAGTTTATTTGCTGTTAGCCAATCGACAATTTTAAGTAACTCATCATTCATTACAGTTTCAAGGGATCTCAGATTTTTATTTGCATACAAAAGGTTAGTGTCATCAGCGAATAAAAAGAATTCCAATTTGTTTGATGCTTTATATATATCATTCGCATAAATGAGAAAAAGCAAGGGCCCTAGTACACTCCCTTGCGGGACGCCACACAAGGTATTTTGTTTTTCAGATACATGAGAGCCAATTTGTGTCGTTTGAACTCGATTTGTCAGGTACGACGAGAACCAGTCATTCACTATTCCACGAACTCCATAGTGTGAAAGCTTCTGTAAAAGAATAGCGTGATCAACAGTATCAAACGCTTTTTGTAAATCAATAAAGACACCACAGGAGAACATACCCTTGTCCATGTACGATTGAATTTTATTAACAATGTCCAAAATGGCATGGTTAGTCGACCGACGCTCACGGAAACCATATTGTGACTCATAGAGAACATTATATTTATTGAGAAACGATTTTAGTCGATTATACATTACCTTTTCAAACAGTCTATTGAAAACTGAAAGAAGAGAGATAGGGCGATAATTACTAGGTTCGTCTTCGTTGCCGTCTTTATAAATCGGAATAATTTTAGCATGTTTAAGCTTAGAGGGGAAAATTCCCATGCGCACTGATTTGTTTATTATATTAGCAATAGGCTTCGAGATAATTTGACGTGAGCATTTAAGGAGGTGCATAGGACAAGAGTATAGTCCGTGGGCTTTATTAGACGGAGCCATGATAATTTCAAGCTCGATTTCCGAGGGCAGTACAGTTTCAAATACGAAAGATCCAGAATAAGTGGTTCTCGGTAGATAATCAGAAAATTGCCTACTACTATTTGGCAATTCAGAGGCTAGCCTATTACCTACAGAAGCAAAATAAGAATTGAGGATGTTCGCATTCACCAAAGGATCGTGGGATATCTCTTGTGTTTTATAGTGCTTCATTTTCGTAATTACTTTCGTGTGCTTCGTTTTACGATGTATTAAATCATTTATGCCTTGCCACATTCGCTTTAAGTTGTTTGTGTTTCCCTGAAAGTAATTATGGAAATAAAGCTTTTTACTTAGTCTCGTTAATGATAAGATTTTATTTCTATATAATTTATATGTAGCAGAATTACCCTCCGAGAGAAGTTTATTTTTTGTCTGAATAGATTTGCGAATTCCAGAGGTGATCCACGGTTTAGAGAAACATTTAGCTTTACGTCGAGAGGTATATTTAAGGGGGCATGTTTATTAACTATTTTATTTAGTTTGTTGTAAAAAGACGAAAAGAGCTTATTGACGTTCGTTTCGTCATCAGGAACAGAATGATCCCAGTTAATAAGTAATAGATCATTTATAAAATTTCTCTCTGTAAAATTAGAAAAATCTCGTGAGAGTAATCTGGCCGGTTTTTCTTTTGATATAGGTGTTTGTGAAATACAGAACTGCGCGAAGTGATCGCTAACATCCGAGATTAGGTTCCCGCTGATGATATTTCCTTCTATCTTATTAGTGAAAATATTGTCAATTAAAGTAGCAGAGTTTCGGTGTACACGGGTTGGTTTATCAATTGTAGGAGTTATGTTAAGGCTCTGTAAAGTGAAAAGAAAGTCTTGAACATAATTACAGGAGTTAAAGTGCAGAAGATTTAAATTAGTATCAGACATTATATAGATGGGTTTGCAAGAAATAATGAGATTTTCAACTGTTTCTTCAAAATATTTTAAGAAAGTTTCAGGAGAATTATGCTGCCTATATATTACTCCACAGATAATATTTGCTGCGTTAGTGAAATATATTTCTACCCATAGGGCTTGAAAAGCTTCATTAGAGGTCTTTTCAAGGACTTCATACTTGAAATCTGAGTCAATGTACATCCCGACACCTCCAGCAGAAAGAGGCGTCGGGACGTATTCAGAATTATACCCTGTTATGTTTGGGTTGAAGTCAATGAAATTTGAATTTGTAATTCTAGTTTCGGTCACTCCAATGATATTAAAATGAAAGTCAAGTTCGTTTAATAAATGGGTTTGTAAATTTTCGAGATTACTTTTTAGACTACAAACGTTGTTGTGAAAAAGTGACAATTGATTTCGAAATACCTTTTTGTTTAATTTATTCGTTAGTAGGCTAAAACTAAGAGGAGAATAATATTTGCATCGAACGGGGCGAATAGGTGAATATTCTGAGTCGCTATTATTTACATTATCAGCGTTAAGACTAAAAAGGTCGATATCATTAAGACTAGGCAAGCGATCAAGATACTTTTTACTTGGAAGATTTTCCATCGGTAATAAATTATTAAAGGAACCATGGCCACTCATCTTCTAATCTCACTAGAAATGGTGGTCCCTTCCACCACATATCATTGCCGGGATACAATTTCTGAACTCTAAGCACCTCGTGAAGCAAGTTCCATGGGGCAGTACATCCAATCCTCCCTACTCCAAAGACTGGGACTCCTCTTAACTCGATTCTGTACAAACTGCTTGATTTGGTTCGACTCTCCTTGAATCCACCACCAGACAATTTGGAAATCAATCCAATTGTACACTGTATCAATCTTGACGGTGCAAACCAATTCATCATACACTGCAGTCAGCAAGTTTGCCAGTGTTAGAGCTGCCATCAGTTCTAGACGAGCGATTGTATATCCTTTCAGAAGGACAACTCGCGGGGTTTTGAAGGCCAGCGGAGATGATGAGCAGACATCAGTGGTTGACACCCGAATGTAAACATTTGCACCATAGGCACGCTTAATTGCATCGGCAAATCCATGCAACTGAATAGATCCCATCTATAATACATCGTGGGATAGCAATGCTCGAGACTCTCTCCATGCCTTCTGTTAACTCCTTCCAGTTCGAAGTGAGGTTTTCTGGCAAAGCCTCCTCCCAACCAATCTTTAGGTGGCAAATTTCTTGAAACATGCATTTGAAGGCCAAGACAACTGGTGAGAGCAAGCCTAATGGGTCGTAGAAGCGCGCTGTTGTACTCAAACGTTTCCGCTTTGTTGTTAGAGTATCATCCCGAGTTTGCTCAGCAAAATTTGTGAGGTCATACTTGTGGCTGTCTTCTGTCCGATACCATGGAGATCCCATTACTTTGGCTAGGGTTTCCTCACGTGCAGCATTCTTTGATGTGACCCTTGAACGGTCGTTATCTTCAATCTTGTTAAACTGGTTGATGTAGAAGTGCTCTCAGAGAACTGTTCAAGTCTAGACAATTGTGTAGCCTCCTCTTTCTCCTCTCGATCATTTGATGCCCACTTTCTCATGTTAAAGACCCGTTCTCGGAATCGTGTCTTTAAGAGCAGGTCTCTGAGAAAGTGAAGCAAAGTTGGAAATGAAAATTTTTAATCCCTCTTCATTTTTTGTGTGGATATAGGTTGCCTGGGGGAATGAACGGAAATGGCCAAATAAGGGTCACCTGATGCATCATTGTCATGGTAACCACAATTAATCATACCCACCTCCAACACATGTTTTGAGCAAACATTTTACTCTGAAATGGCCGACAAATATGAGTCTATTTCTAGAGTGAATGTGAGCCAATTCAAACGACATTCAAACAGGAGGTAGGGCTATTCCTCTACGTTCAAACAAGTGCTTTTATAGTATTTTGACTTCAACAAAAAAGTAGAAAACAATGACTTTACTATGTTGCCTGTCGGCCATTTTGACAAACAACAGAAACAAGCTCGATCAATTCCGCAATTTCTCCAAAATTACTCTCTTCCCAGACACCAAATTCGCAGCAGAACGTAAACAGATACTAGAGTTTCTAAATATTAGAAAATCTATTTGGGAAAAATTATATTTTGGCCATAGGCGATAAACACATTTGGTCCAAATTTGAATAAATTCAAAATATGGCCATTTTCAGACTGCGTTTGTTTGCTTTAAAAATGATTACGATGGGCATAAAATGTCTTGAGGTGTTTGAACCGCAGTCAATTCCTGTTGACTGCCTCAAACATAAAACCAGTATTGGTGCATGGAAAGCCATGCGAAGTTGCTCAATACCAGTAAAAATATTATCGTGGAGCTAAGCTTTTAGGCTTGGCTAAATCTATATATTAGCGGAGCTCCGGCGGAGCACCATACCTATAGAAACCCGTCAACTGCTTTTCTCATGGTAAAAATGGCTAGCGGTATTGCTCGTGGGCGCGTACGCACGACGACGAGGGAGTTGCCCAATAATTAATAATATCCTAATAATAATCATAATAAACCAACATGGCGGCCATACTCTAGCTGATCACCTAGTTTACAGCGTACATCTTTGATATAGGGCATCCGTGTCATGGCTAATTGACACCTGTCAAAACAAGGTTTCCGCTGACCGTTACCACGTGACAATATCGCGGGCTCAAGTTAGAGCTCATCGAGGTTCGATGTTTTTTTA